>MU129223.1:8074-44778 GCA_014904985.1 Hydnum rufescens UP504
CACACTCTGTAGACGTGTATGGTGTTCAGTGGAGAATAGGAAGGGATATGGACTAGCTGTAGTCAATGATATATCATTTAGGATGCTTGTAGAAAGGCTTATACGTCTGTGATGCTTGTAGAAAGGCTTATACGTTGAGTGGGATGCTTATAGAAAGGCTTATACGTCTGGGATGCTTGTGGAAAGGCTTATACATCGTTCGTGTTGTGTTGGTCTGTTTACTGACATTTGTGTATTCTTGTTTATGTTCTCCTGGTCAAAATGCGGATATCTGTGGGTTATAGACTGGTCAGTGCTTGGTTAGTCTTGTTATATGTTTCTTTCTTCTTCAAAACCTGATACGTATTTCGTTATGCTTACTTTTCCTTGGATGTCCAGCAACTCTAACCTTAGGTCCTGCAACTATCCTTGGCTTTAGTGATTCGCATAGAGGGCTACCAGTGGCTTTGTCTCAACAACCTTGAAGATGACTTAGTCCAGATGGCTTATAGAATAGACTGTTCTTTAGAGGCAAGCAGAAAGTTGACAGTGGTTGACAGTAATGATTTCCAGAAGAATATTGTGTGGGGGTACAGGAATCTACCAGCTTTTATACCTTTCTGAAGGTGGCTGTGTTTAAGAAATTGATCCCCCCATGGGTGAGTCATATGTGAGTCATAGGTGAGAACAAAAGAAAAATAACAAGATGATGTAATAATGCGGTCATAGCTGAGTCATTCATAGAGACAAAAGAATCATGACTCCAATGGCTGGAAGTGGTGTGATTTCGCATTTTCTGATACTGGATGTTTTTATCTTCCACAGCGCCATTTCCGCTTGTATCTGCATGCTGCGTGCTAGGTCTGCCTGCATTTGTTGCAGCATGCGCAGGAGCATTGTCTCAGTGCTCGAAGTTGACGTGGCGCTGGGAGGGTTTCCCATGTGCGGACCTTGCGTCGAGTTGGGTGGTGTTTGTATCATGGGATACATCGTCCGAGGGGTGATTGGCACCTTGAGGACGATTGGAGAGGAGAGGGCGGAAGTGGATTCGACGGTGGCTGTGTTGTTGCGATAGTCGTCGGCGACTGGTTGTGGGTTTTGTCGAGTGGAGGGCATATTGAGTCTTTCAAGGAAGTCGGTTATTTAGATCGAGAATACTGTTAAGGGTTGTACTCGAGGTGAAAGATACGATGACGTAATCGAGACGAATACAAGGAAATGCCCTTAAGGCGATTGACGAGGGAGTCACAGAGTGGGGATTACGTAAGTCACAAAAGACGAGTATGTACGAGGAAGACCGGCTTCTTGAGACTTAATAGGTGAAGGTTTTAAGATGAGAGTCGCGAGTGATAACTGAGATCGCAAGAGTGGAATTCAATCGGTTGACAATATATTCTCGATCTTCTCAAGAGCGAGTGTACATCAAGTAACTACTTATCCTATTAGAGATCAAAAGGGTTTTATGGATAAAGGGGTGTTGAATAAAGGAAGGATGTATATAATAGGAATTGCTGAAAGAGGAAGGCACAATGGCGGCAAGGGTGAAGGTCACGTGATGGCGCGATTGGCTTGGTTATTCGTACGTAAGCGAGGTTATGAGTACGACTCGTAACAAAGCTCCTCAAACGTCTTCACTGGCTCATTTGCTTTGGCTTTTGCAGCCTCTGCCAGCCTCTGGGAAGGGGTGCTCGTTGCTCGGACAATCTCGGAGTGCTCAGTGTCACTGGGGAAGTAAGCTGCAAAGATGGCATCTCCTTTTTCCAGTGTCAGGGACTCATTAATGTCGTCAGCATCATCCTCCATAGGGGTGGGAGGTGTCCGGGGTTCTTCCAGTGTCTTCCTGGAGATTCTCCCTCGCCGACGCTCCACGTTCCGCATCTTCCGGATCACTACATGACAGTCAGATGGGCACCGGGTCAGTGTGACTACCCCGGTTGTCCAGTCAATCTCCGGGTTGTGATGGTGGAGCCATGTGTGCCCTATGATCAGCTTGGTTTTCCCCAGTCCAATCACAGAGAACACTACCCGCTCGGAGTGATCATTGATTCGGAGGATGACCTCAACCTCTTCATGGACAGACCCCATTTCATTCAGTGTTCCATCAACATTGTAGACTGGGATTGGGCATGCAAGGGGTCGTATGTCTAGACCATTTTCCTTTGCGAAGGTCGGGTCCATGAACATTCCGGTGGCTCCGGAGTCCACTAGGGCCTTTCCGGCACAGATCACTCCAGTCCGCGGTGATTAGATTTTCACCTTGATCTCTGTGGCTCGTCTGGGGTCTTCGGAAAGGAGGTGGATAGAAGGGGGGGGGTTGTAGGCAGGGTCAACCTCAGTTGATATGCTTTCAGATTCATCACTCTCATCGTCGGAGAAAAACATGTCATTTCCAACTCCGTATGTACAGTTTTCGAGAGAGGAGAATCTGTTGGTCAGGCAGGACACATCCTTCACTGCTGACCATTGGGAAAATCCTGTGGAGGCGATCCCTGAGCTTCTGAGGCATTCTTCGGAGCTGGGAACAGTTTCTGTAACTCCTCGCGGATGATTGCTCCAATGTCTTCCGTGGCGTGGATGAATTGTTGTGGCTTCTGTGGGTGGGGGCAGTCACGAGAGATGTGTCCCAACTCTTGACAGTTATAACACCGTCATGCCTCTCATTTCCGAGTCAAGTCTACATCCATGGGAGTGAATGAAGTCGATGAGGAGGGTGTCGGTGCAGGAGGGAGTGTGGTCAGTCTAGGAGTGATGGGTGCTGCTGTCTGGGGTTTCTCCGTGGATGTCGGGGGGTTTCTCGGAGTGTATGGGGTTGTACCGGATGTGGCTTGTCGGAACCGGAGATATAGGTTATCCAGACGCCGTGCTGTGTCCTGCCATCCTCCGAGTGTCTCCAGCAGATCACTGAGGTGCATTTTTTCCAACAGTCTTTCATTGAGGCCCCACTGATACGCATCAATCAACGCTTCCTCTCTGAATCCGGTTCGTCCTGCCAAGGCATCAAAGTGTGCAGTGTATTCCTCCGCAGACATCTTCCCTTGTTTCAGATTCCAGAGTTGGGATCATGCAGTGAACTCCTGGTCCGGTTCTCCGAAAGCACTTTCAAAGGCAACCAGGAACCCTTCAAAGGTCTCGTATGGATTGTGGGTTTCCAGATCTAGGAAGGAGGTGGAGAGACTTTCCGCCCATGCTCCAGCAGTTCCATCCTTCATCCAGGAGAGTGTGTACAGGATTTTGTGCAACTCTGTTGGATAGACTCTAGGTTGGAGGGCAATGTTCAGCTGGATGGAGCATAGGAAACTCTCCGTTTTCTTCCGATCGCCAGAGAATGGTTTGGGGTCAGCTCCCTTGGCCTCGCGAGCAGACTGGGTAGGCGGAGGGTGCTGCTGGAGTGTCTGCTGGACTGCAGCTGACACAAAGCCAGCGACATGTGTCCCTTGGTTCCGCATGTCATCCAGCTCCTCACAGAGGGCAGCATTTTGTTGTTGGAGTTGGGTGAGGAGGTGTTGGAGGTGGTCGGCGGTAATGGCTACTGGAGCACCATCAGACATTTCGGAACGAGGAGTGGGAGGGAAATCGGCGATACTAAGCAATCCAGATGGTGGGCTCATGAGAGAGCTTTGGTCTTCTGTCAGGGCCATGCTGCGACGAGGGCACCAAACAAATGTAAACACAAATAATTCTGGCTAAGTCCGGTGTAAGTCTGCAAGAATCTGGGCAAGAATGAGATAAGGAGGTTAGGGATGTCAGAGGAGCAGTCCAGCAGCCCGGAAGGGACTAGGTGGAAATGAGCACAGCGGTCCTTAAGCTCGTGGAGTCGACTGGATAATACTCGGAGCTGTAGTCTGGAGTAACAGCAGAAATCCTGAGATTATGTAATATGAATATGGAATACATGAAGGCTGACCTGTAGTCCGGAGTAACAGCAGAAATCCTGAGAGACCAAAGCTGGGGTCTCTGGACTTTGCTCTTGGACTACTTATACATGATGACTATACTACGGGGGAGTGATCGCTAAACTGTGGGTGGTTACAAGGGGGATGGGAACAGGAACAGGAACAGGAACTCGGCCAGGGGGCAAACCGGAAGCAATGGGAAATGAAAGGGAAATGAAACCAAGATAGGGTTGGATCAGAGTCAAACTGGAATCAAGCCGGAAGCAAAGTGGACTTGGGCGAAGGAACTAAGCAGAGAACTGGACTGGAGGTGGGTGGACAAGGACTGGAGTGATCCGGAGTGGGCCAGAGTGGACCGGAGTGGACCGGAGTAAGGGACAAACCCTGACAGTGGTACTGAAAATTGATTCAGACCTAGATGTCAAGTACTTCCTATTGATCAAACTCCACTCCCTCAATGATATAGGTTTGCAGTGGAAGGCTGATACTGTTGCATTGCCAGGAGCTGATGGTGGCCCAGAATGGGATGTGATGCCACAGCTGCCATTGTTACAAAAGGCTAGATCTCGCACCAAGACTGAAGACCTTGTGGAGTTGGTGATAATAGATGGTATGTCAGATAATGCAAGTTCTGATGATGATGATGGAGGGGAACTGGAGGAGGCACTGTCAGAGGTTGATGCTGTGGTTCTGAATGCCCTTGATCATGTGGACTCCTGGTTTCATGCTGCATAATTTTGTGGTTCTACATTCTGTACTTTGGGTAGATATAAAGAGTCTTTACTTTGGATTGAAGTTGGCTAGTGAAAAATTTGACCAAGTTCCTCACTAAGTGGGGCCCCAGAGGCCAAAGGGCACCTAAATTTGATGGGGCCCCAATGGGCCAATAGGCCTAAGAATATTGGGGCCCCAGAGGCCTAAAATACCCAAATTTGGGGCCCAAATCAGTCTACTGCGTGTTTTTTGATATTGTTTTGGGGCCCCATTGGGGCCCCTGGTTTTGTAACCCTAACTAGGCCCATCCTGTGACTCATTTTTGGGCCTATCTTAGGTACTGAAGATGGCTGTCCAGGCTGTAGCTTATATACCTTTCTGAAGGTGGCTATGCATGGGGCAAGAACAAAAGAGTAATAAAGCTATGAGATCATAGTGATGTCATGGGGGAGTCATAGTGGAGTAGAACAAAAGAGAAATAAAGAAATGATGTCATAATGCAGTCATAGCTGAGTCATCCATAGTTCTGAGCAGATCGGATGTGAACTGATGGAGATATTCATAAAATACTGATGGGTGTTGATTCTGATAGTAATATCATTCTGTAAAGTGCAGTTTTAATCTGTTCTTCACGTGCTCAGTACCGTTCGATGTGTATTTTTAATATCTTTCTAGACATGGTTGTTTCAAAAGGATTGAATGTGAACTGATGGAGAAATTCATTTTTTACTGGAAATCCCGGATTTTGATAGTAAAATCAATATGGAGAGTGCAGTTTTGGTCCGTTCAACTTTTGTTTGGTACCGTTAGAAAGGTGTGAATCGTAGCTTTCCAAGCGTCATATGGGTGTACCTCCCTGATCAAAACTGACAGAGTTATAGAATGAATTTCATTTCCATGCATAGCTGTAATTAATTTCGTAATTGGTCATGTGATCATCCAAAGGCTGGAAGTGGTGTGATTTC
Organism: Hydnum rufescens UP504; assembly: GCA_014904985.1. Classification (NCBI taxonomy): domain Eukaryota; kingdom Fungi; phylum Basidiomycota; class Agaricomycetes; order Cantharellales; family Hydnaceae; genus Hydnum; species Hydnum rufescens. The sequence goes on from MU129223.1 coordinate 13,626, forward strand.
GTGTTTTCTGATACTGGATGTTTTTATCTTCCACACTGTAGGGGCATTAAAGTAAGGACTTGAAGGACCATGGCTGGAGATTGGATTGAAATTCCTTTGAACTCAGCCCCCAGTTCAGCCGCCTGAAAGGGCACAACATACCCACAGTCCTGGTAAGCCCACCACCCAGTGCCACTTTGAGGGCTTTCCCAAGATTAAACTGTGTGTCCATCCAATGCTCAACTCTGACACCATGATGCCAGAACTTCAGCATGTTGACTTACTGTCCTATTTCGACTGTAGGTTCGATCAAATATCACATTGTTGGAGGGATAAATCCCCACCACATAGAATTCATATCACTGCCCAACTACCTCCTCAAACAAATCCAATATGTTCAATTCCACCCCTTCTATCCCTTGTCATTCCTTTTATCATTAAATAGCACGGATTCCCTTCTTTCAAAACCATGGCCTACTCACTTCTCCTCCACCTTGTATACAAGACAATTATTTGTCCACCTCCAGGTCTTCAACAGACCATCTGATTTTGTATTTACCTTGAGTCCAGCCAATTGTGGCTTTGGCAATTCAACTTGCCCACTTTATTGATGCTCAATCCAGTCTTCTATGCCATTGCCTCAAGGGCAATATACAAGTTCCAATTATATAATAAAGATTGCCTAATCCTTTGGATCCAACTTGCAGATTAGTCACATGTCAAATAGGGGCTATTCCAATACTCTCAAGGAGTATTTCGCAAATATCTCCCTCATTTTTGATTGGATCGACTCGGCAAAATATCACCCAAAAAGCTACGATTAATACCTATCTATAGGTACCACACACTCGTTTATCGGATGCGAACTGCATCCTCCAGATCGATTTTACCTCATGCTCCACACTATCCTTCAGTATTTCGCAAATATCTCCACCAGTTTTGATCCGATTCGTTAGTAACGACCACCCCTGGAAAGACGCTGAAAATTCGCATCGAATGGTACCAAGGGCAAAACGAGCGGATTAGAACTCGGTTCTCTGTAATTTAGTCTCCCCATGTCTCATTTCACCTTTACCTCCGCTTTTCTGATTACTAAAGGCAATTATGGTTCCGGAACCCTATGTCCGATGGAGGTTACGTCTAGGGCGACCAGTTCCACTTTTCCCCAAGGGATTCTGTTCAGTAGGAGAGGAGGAATACCTTGGTTAAGCCATATTTTCCTATTCTGACTTGTTAATTTAATATCTCCTTCAGTTTTGAAACTTTTGACTTGATTCCTTTTTCATCATTTTTGCCTTAATCCCACCTTTCCACCAGTTATCATAGCATTTTTCTGTGATGTATATTAAGTGCAGGAGATGCGAATTTCCATTGTCTTTCCCCTCACCCCCAGTTTTGAAGGCTTAACAAACTGCCACTGGTCCAAGGGTAAACTCCACAACACAATCACTACTTATCACACTTTTGATAGGTTCTCAAGAGGAGGACTTAGTGTGTGATCTCATCCCTTCATTCACTGTTTAGATAGTCTCTGTCAAAACAGTACATTTCCCCCATCCAAAGACCATTCCTTTCAAGGACCTGAACACCTGGATTGATCCCGTGATCCCCTCCTTTTGTCCTCCTTTCCATTTCACAGACTGTAATTGGATTCAACTTCCGTTTCCCACTTACAATGTGACAATTTTTTTTTGCTTCTGCCCAGGTTGACCTGAGTTTGGGTGGCTTTGTGACATGTGACACTCAAGTTCGTATGACCTGAGATCCAGAATCAGATTCTTGCAGAGCTCCCAACTGCTGATAGCAAACTCTGGACCATCCTTATGCAGCACAATCTATATGCACTGCAGCCCCTCTGAACAAGACCCAGCATGCAAAAGCTCCAATCCCTCACAGCATGATAAGTGAAGAACCATTATTTAACATGACTGTTGTATTGACACTATCATGGAAGTGTTCTATCATGGAGCCATTGAAGGCAGTTGTGGGAAGCGGATAAAGAAACCTAATCTGCATCAAAATGATATTGAATGGTAGTCAAGAGCCGGGTGGGACTAGAAATTCTTTTTTTTCTCATGTAAATTCATTGCAGAGGCCCCTGTAGTATACTATGCACAAAACTGGCCACAGGGACCAAAAAAATGTGATAATTGGCAAAATTACCCCTCTGGGGCAAATTTTTCGTGTGACACCCCACATTTCTTAGTTCAGGGACCCTTCTGTGATGCATGACAAAGCGGTTCTAAGTTAGGTTCAAGGGGGCATGTGATGTGTGACATGAACCTATGGTTGAAATTAGTGTTGTTAAAGACTTGGGCTTGAGCCAGCTTGAGTCTGAGCCAAGTCCATTCTGAGCCAAGTTGAGCCAAGTCATTTGCTTATTAAGCAAAAGACTCGACTCAACTTTGGATGACTTGGCTTGGGCTTGAAGTTAGCTTGAGCCAGGGCTCAGTATATAATATGCTCAAATAGATAGTGTATTTGGCATGGTCAGGAGTTAGGATACTTTGTGTAGAATTACTATAGTACATGGAAGGATTGAGGACCTCTACAGTCCACACTACACCAATACAATCACAAACCCCAATTTTTTTTTCTCTCCTCATACCATGCCAGATCCTAGGAAGCAAGTACCAAGCAATCTGTCTTACTCTGGCACCCCCAAATGGAAGAAGACATTGGAAATTGATCCTCAGCTCCTCCCACAGACACCACCATGGACAGCAACCACACCTGCCAGATCTGGGGACAGCCCTGCCTCTATTGCACCACTGGCTATCCACAGGCACACTGAACAGCAACTAGGTGAGGTGGTCTCTTCCACACAACATATAACCCCAGTCTCCCTATGTCATCAACACATTCAGGGTGGAGGGACCTCTTCACCTTGGATGCATTGAAACTCTCCCACACTTCATGCCCTGATGAAGGGGCCAAAGCAGCGTACCACAAAGACTGCAGATATAGATTTTTTCTTTGTGAGATATGAATTAGTACCTGGCCACTGGGGAGCACAGTGCAAGGTTTGCAAGTACACCCAATTTTTTAATCCATTCATATGAGAGCCCAGAGAATATTTACTTATTGGACAGGTCTCTCCATGATGAGTCCAATGGCACAATGCCTGATGATGGTTGCACCTGGGAGTATGAAAATTCAAGCATGTCCACACTCTGTAATCACATAGAAAAGTATCATCCCAATGAATACATTAAGGCTTGTAATACAAATGGCTGGACTATCAGCATTATGTCTCTTCATGGGAAAACATCCCAAGCCAAACCACCATCGATGAAAGAAGCATTTACCTCCAAAGGATTTCTGAACCATCTTGTTCGCTGGATCACAGTGGATGACCAGGTATGCACTTACAACCCATGAAAGTGACACACCTGTTCTGACACTGCTCCTCTTCAAAGTCTATGCATGTTATTGAGTGCCCAGAGTTTCAAGAACATCTCCTTTACTTGAATAGTAGCTTGGCTGAAAAAGATATACCACATTGTATGACAATCCAAAATACCATTATCAAATTATGGCACAAAGAATTTGACAAGCTGAAGGAGATGGCAGTAAGATTCACATGTGGTTATCCACAACTCATCTACAGTAACTGGTGGATTCAGGCCTCACTTGGAAAAATATCATTCATGGCTGACATATGGTCAGACAGCCAGCTCTGCCCATTCTTAGCAATAACAGCACACTGGATACAATGCCAAGATGACAATTCTCTAATGCTTCATGCAGATCTCATAGCCTTCCATTACCTTGCAGGGAGTCATGATGGGAAATCCATATGTGCTGCCATGAAGCAAATGCTTGAGCAGGCGAATATCATAAACAAAGTATGTGAGAAATCAAACCTTTCTGGCCCTTGGTAACTATATCCTCACTAGATCAGATGGTGGACACTTGATAATGCCACAAACAATGACACATTTATGGCTGAGCTCAAAAGAGTCCTGAAAGCAGAAGGGATCTCCACTGTGGGAAGTGGTCCCATGACTTTTACCTGGTCTGCCCAGGTAAATTTCCACCAACCTGGTTTGCCCAGGGAAACAGCCCCCTGGATTTGCCCTGGGAGAAATTGGACCCCAGAGCTGTAACAAGATCCCCGGTTTACCTGAGAATTTTCACAGTGAATCTAAATGTGACTTTGGGCAAGGTGTAGGCACTACATTTTTGCCATACAGACTCCTAGATAAAAACTAAAATTCCTTTTCATCTTCTAAACCATCTCTGTCATCATTCTTGTTGGCAAAGACAGCTTGGGCAAGATTCCCACTCCTGTCGACAATGGCCCATTGTCGGTCCACTGAACCGTACTGGAAGCACCCAATTACTGATCCAATGGATGCTAGATCCACAAAATGTGATGTCACCTCCATTTGAGAATACAAGAGAGGTTCTTTTGATGCATCACCACTGCTGGTCTTGCAGTTGGTAATGTAGGCTAGAAGATATTGCATAGCATTCTTGAGACCGAGAACTCAAGATGCAGGAAGAATGCAATCAAGAATGAATTCAAGCCAGCCATAATAAATTCGTTGTATGAGCTCTTCTGGTGCATGCCTGTGATTGGCATGACAGTCTACTAATACTTCATACTAAGGAATATGATGTTAAGTGGAGAAAATACTGAGAATATGTGAGAGATGTCCATACTCAAACAAATGATGCATCTTGCTGCCTGCCCAAACCACATTGTGCAATGCTAGACCAGATAGAGTCACCACCTCCAGCAATCTGCACTTTCCCCCACCAAGGCATAATTTCTGGCAGGAGTGGAACAATAATGGTGTATGGTTTGTTGAAAACATTTGTGAAATAGATCCCTATTTTTCAGTGTATCATCTTGTCGGGGTTGTAGACAAGTTGTCATGGCCTTCAAAGGATTGAGAGTGGGTCTGTAATAAATCTGCATTCATGAGAGTACAGCCATGATTAAAATTCAATACTGACATTCTTTATACACTACTTCACCCTCCAATGGGCTGTCAGATACCCAAGGTCGTGAGCATATATCATCATATAAATCATACCATGCCAAAATTTGGTCCAATTGTGCTAAATGCAGTTGTCAGTGAGCCAATGTGATGTAGGGATTGACATGCGATTTGACTGCTGGTAGGAGAGATCCACACCAACACTCCATAACAAAGGACCAGTTCATGCAAGGCTGGCCATTCCTTTCAATGTCTTCAGTGACATGCAACATTGCATGCAGGGTAAGTGGGCATGTTGGTAGTCACTTGAGATTGTACTGGTAGTACAACCTGGACAAATTGGAGCGAGGGGGAGAACCCCAAGATTAGTATCCAAAACACCACAGTAGCAAAACAAGATGTACATTTCATAATCTCTCACATATGATATGTTGAGCAAATGAAGTGCATTGTGTTCATCTCACGAAATTGTGAATTGCATGCAAATAGACATGATCTCTCTTAACTTCATGAAGTGGATGTAGTATTTTCATTTTGGAAAGTGATCTTTGAGGATGTGGGGCCAATATATAGGAATCAGAAGGCCCAATCTTCAGCAGTGAAGTTGTGATGCTCCATCCAGACATTAGGTGTATGACAAGCAAAGGTTGATGGTATTGTGGAACCTGATGATGCCATTTCAGTACCAATTGTTTCCCACACAACATCACTGATTTGAAATTCACCGCTGCCCTCATTGAGACCTTTGAATGTGCCTGTCCAAAGCTTAATCATGTTCTTGCAGTGATTTTCCAAGAACAAGTGCATCCATTCATGAGGGAATGAGGAAAATAGATGAATTGATGGAATCTCACACACGTCACTTTCCCCATTGATTCCATACTCCTGACCAAGGGTTTTGTGGCAACCAACTTGAGGTTTGGCATAAATTGCCTGCAATTGAGCTTGGTGCCTTTCCTCAGTACAGTAAGGAAGTTCATGAGGGTCCCATGATGACAGCTCGACATTGTTGCCATTTGGTTGATGCAATGGGACATAGTAGGTTGAGCGACCCTTTCATGCATTGCACACAGCCCATATCTCACATGCATGACAAGGACAGAGGGCATTATGTCCCTTGAGGTATGTCACATGTTTGATGGCCTGCATATTGCCATTAATGGAAAGGGGATAGACATGAAGATCAAAGCCATCATTGGATGTTGCATCAAAGGCACAAATGCCACGGGCAAGCTGCTTGCACTCATCAATGAATGGCTGGAGGAAAGAATTGAAATCCTGAGGGGACTTTGGGCCATTAATGATTCCAAGGGGAATAATATGGATGAGGTGTGTATGGATTTCTGGGGTAGATTGAGATTCATGGCAATGAGGGGCCAACATGATGCATTGCCACCACGTATGTGCTTGAATATCTGGAAGCCATCAAGCATCAATGCAAGGGAATATCTCGTTGATCACTGAAGAATGTGTGTCCATATTCAATGTTGTCGACGGTAATGCACTTGGTGCATAGGATTCGATAATGTGAGCCACTGAAAATATCACCAATCTCATTGGGATCATATGTAAATTGTGAGTGATAAGACATGAGATTGGCAAGACGAGGATTTAGGAAGTATGCTTTGACTCAATGGGTAATTGGGATGTAGTCAAAGATCTGACAAGGTTTCCCATTAACATCGTAATGTGGTTCATTACAGAATCAACAGGAGGTGGTGTCAATCAGTTTTCCAGTATAGCAGCAACAACTGTTGATACAACTATCATATGCAGTGGGTTTGATTTCAGCAAGGCCTGTGATCCTCCAATGCAATTTGAATAATGAATCAAGTTCCATACAATTGTGATACATAAATCAAAGTTTGGAATGTGTAGTGTGTGAGAGGTGCCCACTCAACTTGATACTGAATGCCTTGATATTGTCGAGGTCTGCATCAGTGAGATATTCATTGTCTAATAGACATATATCAGGACCTTGATTTGAATAAGTTTGGACCCATACCAAATTCATGCATTTCGTGAGCTTGATCATCAATTTCCATATGATTGAGTTCCACTTTGAGCTCATCTCCCCAGTCTTACAAATTGACATCACTTGCAATATCAGTGGCTGAAGCAGGTGCTTCATCCTTCTTACTGTCTTCATCATCTTCATCATAATCATCATATGGTTCAAACCAATCATTATCACCAGGGATGGTGCCAGAATTTTCATTTGTTGACATGTTCGTCACTCCATGAGCATGTTCTACATAATTATGAGCTGGTAATTGGGCTGGATGTTCCTCACCAGCTTCTGAAACATGGTTAAGACGTAGGAATCCCATATTTGGGAGAGTTCTGATGAAAGATACAAACCTTGCAAAGCATCACCAGCTGTGTCACCATCATTTGAATTTGCTTGGAATTCCAGCAGACATTCTTGGGCAAGGTGGCAGTTAATTTGGCTGCATGATAGTAGGGCACCGCAGTGAGGACAATGTGTTTTAGCTGGAGCCATTGCGATGATGAGAGCTATCATTCAATTTGCATCCGGTCTTACTTTCCTGTTTCCCCCTCTACTCCCAGCACTCCAAAATCATAATATCTTTTCTATGCCTTCCAGTACTGAAAAAGATGTGTCAAAGGCTTCAACAGATGATCTTCTTGCAATAATTGCTAGATTAAAGAAGGAAAACACAGTGCTTGCAGGTATACATGTTATTTGTGGCAGACTATGCCCAAATTTGTTCCCATTGCTGATCATGGCTAAAAAGCTTCCTCCAGTAAATCATCTTCCAGTGGTAAACACACCAGAACACCCGAATACAAATCAGGAAGTGGTGACAAAGATGGGCAAGACCATCATAAGGCCAAAGAAACACACAAGAGGCTCATACCATGACCCAAAGGTGAGGCAGGTAGGAGTGGGATCTGTGGTTTCTCAATTCAGGATGCAATGGGTTTGGAAGATGACTGAGATCAATATCTTCATATTTTGGTAAGCTATGTGCTCTATAACTTATTAATACTTGAGTCTCAGATGGATACCACACCAGGCCACTGCCCACTCTCTCACACAGCACTATCTCTCAGAGAGTGACATTTTATCTCTCCCTTGGTTGAAACAGGATAAGCACAAAGCTGGCCTTATTATTCGTGATGTAAGCAATATCCAGTCCTTCATGCCCCTGTATTACATAGCCAATCTGAGTCTTCACAGGCATGGAAAAAACATCCAATCCTGAAGACTTTTGAAAGTACCTGGCCATTTGAAGAGTTAGTCAAGGCATATCTCAGAAACCAGAAAGCAACAGAGGGGAAGAAGCTGCACAATTGTATCTTTCATGCCTAAATCACAATCAAGGTTACTAATTATGTTCTTGCTTTAGTGGGTATTAAGCCCCATAAAGAGTCATCAACTCCTCAGATCAGGAGTGAGGATGCATACACCCACAACACAGGATCACCTGACTCGCAGGCATCATGAGCCACATGAACCACGCAAGAGTCACAAGAGTCACATTCCAAATCTGAATCTCCCTCACATTCAGCAGCTTGTCTTCCCCTACTGGCCTCAAAGAAACGTTCAAAAGATCTGGCCAAAATCTCCAATCAACCCCACAACCGTCTACCCACACCACTAGTCATGAAGGCACTGCCTTTCCCAAAAGCTCTGGCTGGACTCTCAACTGATAATGCCCACAATAATAATGGCACTGATGTCAATCAATCCTTGCCCTTGAACGACTTCTCAGTTTCACGAAGGCGCAAGCACAGGGTGCTGGAGCCAACAATATTTGATAATGATGACAACATGCAAGGTACATATACTATTTCATTATCTTCACTCGTGATCTGACAAATCATTCACCCAATAATTCCCCTTCAGCCTCTAGTTCTACTACACTGGCATCCACTCAACTTCCTGTTCAAGACCAAGCTCCACACAGTCCCAAACATCCAACCCCCCAGCCAAAGCCAAAAGCTCACCGGCCAAGAACACATGCATCCGCACTGAGCCACAACAATGACAGCAATGATCTTGGGAAGAAATTCAAACAAAATCATCAAATGAGTGTGAATTTTCAATTCTAATCTTCACCCTACTCCAAACCTGTTAACAAATCACACTAGCACAAGAATCTTCAAGGCAGATCCGGACTCCCACAACATCAACATACTTTCCCAGTCCATCTCGCACTGGCAGTGCTCACACTTAGCACCTTTAATTGGTGAGTTTCTTGGCATTATAGGGATTCTACAATGATTTCCCTTAACCATCTTCACTAGCTCTGCTGCTACTTTCTGGAATGCTCTCCCTTTCCCACAAGCTAGTTCTCGTCTATTCTGGTCTCATTCTCCAATGCTTTCCCTCTCGACTGCCTGCTACTCAAAGCCACTATTCTGATTTCCTCAATGCTACAATGCTTTCTTCAAGGCTAGATACTCTCACCCAAGGTCAATGATTTGTTCATGGTTTGGTCAACATCACAACAGTTCACTCAACATCACAACAGTTTGCTCAACATCACAACAGTTCACTCAACATCACAACAGTTTGCTCAACATCACAACAGTTCACTCAACATCACAACAGTTTGCTCAACATCACAACAGTTCACTCAACATCACAACAGTTTGCTCAACATCACAACAGTTCACTCAACATCACAACAGTTTGCTCAACATCACAACAGTTCACTCAACATCACAACAGTTTGCTCAACATCACAACAGTTCACTCAACATCACAACAGTTCACTCAACATCACAACAGTTTGCTCAACATCACAACAGTTCACTCAACATCACAACAGTTCACTCAACATCACAACAGTTTGCTCAACATCACAACAGTTCACTCAACATCACAACAGTTCACTCAACATCACAACAGTTTGCTCAACATCACAACAGTTCACTCAACATCACAACAGTTTGCTCAACATCACAACAGTTTGCTCAAATCAAACATCATACATCACAACAGTTCGCTCAACATCACAACAGTTCGCTCAACATCACAACAGTTCACTCAACATCACAACAGTTCACTTGACATCACAACAGTTCACTCAACATTGCAATGGTTCACTTGACATTGCAATGGTTCGCTCAATGTCAATGGTTCACTCAATGTCAATGGTTCACTCAATGTCAATGGTTCACTTGATGTCAATGGTTTCGCTCGATTTCACAACAATTCACTCAATGTCACAACAATTCACTCAATGTCACAACAATTCACTCAATGTCACAACAATTTGCTCAACATCACAACAGTTTGCTCAACATCACAACAGTTTGCTCAACATCACAACAGTTTGCTTGATGTCACAACAGTTCACTTGACATCACGATGGTTTGCTTGACATTGCAACAGTTCACTCGATGTCATGATGGTTTGCTTGACATTGCAACAGTTCACTCGATGTCATGATGGTTTGCTTGACATTGCAACAGTTCACTCAGGATCACAACAGTTCATTCAAAATTGCCTCGGTTTGCTCAAGATTCCAAGAATTCATTCAACACTTGCCACAATTTATTCTGGGTTATAATACTCAAGATTCAGTTTGTACAAGAATGAGTTTTCCCGTCTTGTAGTCATAAATAATATTCACTATCACAAAGTTTACATTGTTGAATTAATGGGAACCCTGGGAGAAAATCCCAGTTTAATCTTGGAAACTCCACCTCATACTTGTGGTTTAACCACTTAAAACACCTGGGTTTCTCGCTTATTCTCAGATTTTCACCCCAGGTAATGACACATGTGGCCCCGGTCTGCCCACAACTATCATTTCATGGGCTAACCAGGAGACTGTCCTTGGGAACCATGTAATTTACCTGGTTTGCCCATGGGACCACTTCCCACAGTGTCTCATTTTCATCCACACAAAATAGGGTTTGGTGAGTGGGATCATTCTCATTATGTGATTTACACCCTAATAAGGTAGGTGCCAGCTGCTTTGCCCATGTAATTAACATTGTGGTTCAGCATGTCCTCTTGGTCTTAAAGATTGCACCTCATGGCAATGTTATGGCTTGAGTCCATACACTTGTCAATGCCATCCAGTCATCTGGTGACTGACGTGTTGCATTTATGGAGATCATACACAAAGGGAATGCTGCAGGAGATTTTAACCCCAAAGTCCCTGAAGTAGAATTACTTTGGGAAGTAGAGACGTGATGGGATTCAGCTCATGGAATGTTGCAGACCATTCTGCCCACACGAAAAGTAAGTCCTTACAAACAAGATCTATTCATGTCTGTGCTAATTTCTTCCAAGGCTATCCAGGTGATGTCCATGAAGCACAAATACTGTGAACTCCAAAGCAAGAACTTGACTGAGACTCAATGGGCTGTTGTGCAGAAAGTCTATGACATCTTGGACGTAAGTTTAGGCCTCCTGTACCTCTCCAAGCTGCAAATTGACTACCATCTCAATAGTACCCACACTCAGTCCAACACTTAATGGTGGGTGAGACAACCCCAATCCTCAGTGGAACTCTACCCGCTTTCCAGTCCCTTCAAGATCAGTGGCAGGAACACATGATTTCGAATCTGGACATGTCACCCTATGTACTCAAGGGAATGGCATGGCTAAACAAATACCATGAGAAGGTGGGAAAGACTCATGCTTATGTGATTGCAATGGGTGAGTACTATCTTTTCTCCCACTGCAACCACAAACTGACAATGGAATTATCACAGTCCTTAATCCAAGTATTAAAATGTATTTTATTCAGAAGCAGTGGTCTCCGATGGAAGTAGAAGAAGCAGTGGAATGGATTAAGGATGAGGTCAGTCATCTGCACTCTTTTTGCCTGTCCCACTTAGGATTCTGTTGCTGACTTTTGGGTTAATTCAGCTCACAAAGTATTGGACCATAGCAAATACGAGGCCCTCAGTTGTGGGCACAGCCTCCAAGCTCTCCCAGTCCACACATATCAAGCTCAGTCTCATTGACGCAGATGACGACTTCAATACTGGAGCACTGAGTATTGATCAAGAATACGAGGCCTATATGGTTCACTTGTGGCGCACCCTGACACTCTCCCAGAAACCTATACTTACCTTTTGGCAGGTTTGTACAAGTCAAGTCTCATTTGGCCATATGTTGACTTCGTATTTCCATAGGAGCATGAGTACATGCTCCCGATGTGGTTCCAAATGGCTATGGATTACCTTCCAATCCAGGCCTCTTCAGTTCCATCTGAGCAGGTCTTCTCCTCAAGTTCCGAAACAATGACGAAAAGATGCAGTTGCCTCAAACCTGACATAATGGAGGGGCTCCAGATGCTCAAATTTATGCTGAAGAAAGAGTGACTAAACTTTACAAAAGGTTGGAAGACTCCCATGGCTGACATGATGGTTGATCTGGACAATGGGGGTGACATGCTTCGAGATATATTGAACACTGCACCCACAGAGATTGATGAGGTGTTGGAACATCTTATGGACCATGAGGATTTAATCACTGATGAGTAGACAGATTATGATTATGTACATAGGTATATACAAAGCCTTGAGTTGTGGCTTGAGTCAACTCTGGTTCAAGTCCTAAATTCAACTTGGCTTCAGTGATAAACCAAGTCCTTCGGAAGTTGCATGAAGTTGCCCAAAGTTGAGCCAAGTCGAGTCATGGCAACACTAGTCAAAATGGGACAGTATGTTCCCATCTTCAGAGTCAACCAAGTACTTGATAAGAATAGAAAGCAAGAATGCACAGAAAAAACCAAGGATGACATGCCAAGTAATCATAGACCATGTCAGTGGCTGTGAATTGAGGATAGCAGCGCATTCAACCTCGTCAGCATCAGGGCCTTCTGTATTACTGGCCCCAGGTCGTTTGCTATGTGGTAACAGAGCTAGTAGTTGTTGCCTCTCTCCCTTTCCAGGTGGTTGAGGTTCAGACATGGTTTACTTGGTGGTGGATGGCATGCTTCCCGCTAGATCTGACCGATCTACTGTATATAAAAATGGAAAGTGGATCCAAATATCTGGGGGAACTTGTAGGGAATTTTACCAAGCTTTATTTCCTTTCTTGTCTCTATCGCCTGTGTCCCCGTACTACGTCTAGAGCCTTTCACATCCCATCACTCAAAGTAATATGCTTCTACATGTTTCAAATATGCAGCCTACAATACTTGAATCTATCAGGAGATATGGAGATATATCTGATATCCCCTTGCATGATAGTGGAACCTTCAAGACTTGCCACAAATTTCCTGACAAGCATTAAGACTACATAAGCACCAGGTAATGACCCAGAGATTGGATATGGTGGGCTAGACAAGCCCTAACGGGATGACCCAGGAAAAAGAAAGTGGGATGTCTCACTGTCCCTGCCAAATGCAATATGCAATGCCCTTGCATGCACCCTGTAAAGCTGAATATGTCATAAATACCCTGACCTCATCCATTCATCATCCCAGTGTCTACACGTTCTTAATGCACGTAGATTCTAGGAGGTCCTGGTCTGACCTTTGCTTGGTTCTCTTGTAGCCACACCAACATCTGAGTGGGGAGCAGGGTTTTCAAATCCAAGAGTTTTGATGTCTTCCACATAAATCAGGCTCTGCTCAACTGGCATGGGGTCAACAACCTTCTCCTCGGGTTCAATCAACGTCGGTCTTCCTTGGGGATGAACTGGTGGACGTGGTTTGTGTGCAATCACACCACCTTGGTCAGTCATCTAAGCCTACCTAGTTAGGTACCACTTCCGGGGCAGATAATGGTACCTAAGTAGGTCCCATCACTATTTTGGCCGAAATGGCCATTTTTATGATTTCACCTCCTGGCCCAGAATTGACTGAAATGGCTGAAAATTGGCCGAAACTGGGACTTAGAGAATCTCAGACTTGCAGCAGGCCATACGGGGTTATCAGGGATAATATCTTCCATTTATAATTATTTATTTATTATCACTATATTATACTTATGCTACCCCAGGTCAGCGGGGTTTCATTCAGGAGTCCCGTGTTTTATTCTTATTATTTATTTATTTATTTAAAATTATACCACACACCCACTCTGGTGTGTGGTACTCTGTAGAAATTTAAAAAAAAAAAGACTACTTAGTAGCACCACACACCCACTCTAGCAGGTGTGTGGTACTGTCCATGTGAATCAAAGAACAAAAAAATTAAAATAACAACTATCTAGTATCTAGTAGCACCACACACCCGCTTGGGCAGGTGTGTGGTACCAGGGACATTATTTCGTGCTTCACCATTGGGGTTCCCCCTCACCCATGGTCGCATGTTTTCACTCGGTGGGGTCGTGGCTTCAGTTGGGGGATGCGGGTTCAGAAGAATACCTATGATAATAAATAATAAGTTAGTTAAAAAAAGAAAAGCCAGGCAAAAGGAGCAGCCCCTGCTGCTCCTTTTGCATAGTCAGACATGTACATATATACTTACCTTAAAGATTACCACACCCGCTGAAGCGGGTGTGGGGTTTGTCCGGGCTTGCATCATGGTTTCGACTTGTTGCCATTCACAGGATTCGTTTGGTGAGTGGGTTGTCATTCTCCTGTGTTCGTTCGGCGGGGTCGCAGGTGTTGGGTCCAAATGACAAAATAAAATAATAAATAATATGTTAGTAAAAAAAAAAACAAGGAAAGCCACGCAAAAGGAGCAGCATATGCTGCTCCTCTTGCGTGGTTGTACTCACCTTAAAATTACCACACACCCGCCAAAGCAGGTGTGGGGTTCGTCTGGGGCTTGCATTGGGGTTTCGACTCATTGCGGGATTCATTTGGCGGGTGGGTCATTGTTCTCTTGTGTTCATTTGGCAGGGTCACGGGTGTTAGGTCCAGATGACAAAATAAAATAATAGATAATACATTAGTAAAAAAAAAAAAACAAGAGAAGCCACACAAAAGGAGCAGCATACGCTGCTCCTCTTGCGCAGTTGTACTCACCTTAAAATTACCACACACCCACTGAAGCGGGTGTGTGGTACTCTCTTGGGTTTGGTCTGGCCGGTCGTCGTTGGCGTGTTTTGTTTGGCACATGTTGTTTTGGCGGGTTGCATCATCATTCCCAGGGGGGAGTTGGGCGGGTTTGTTCGGCGAGCTGTCATTTTGCTGACCATCTAGAATAGTAAATATGTTAGTAAAAGAAAAAAAAGAAGAGCCATGCAAAAGGAGCAGTGTATGCTGCTCCTTTTGCATGGTTGTATTTACCTTAGAATTATCACACACCTGCCGAAGCGGGTGTGGTTCGTCTGGGGTCCCTGGGGCCCTGCGTCATGCGTTCTCAGTCCCGGGTTTCATCTGGGGGGTGTTCCTTGGCGTGTTGTGTTGTCATTTCCCAGAGATGGGGTTCGTTTGGAGGGTAATTCAGGCAATAGCCTAGAATAATAGAGAATTTATTAGTTAAAAATTAAAACAAATGCAAAAAGAGCAGCAAGGGCTGCTCTTTTTGCATTGGTGAGGGGGGGGGGTGCACTAATTACTTATCTTGTATAGAACCACACACCCACTACCACGGGTGTGTGGTTCGTGGCTTCATTTGGTGCATTGTCGCTCACAGGTCTCGTTTTGCGGGAGTTTGATCTCAGGGGGGGACTCGCTCCACGGGTCTTCATTTGTGGTGATACCTAGAATAAAACATTATCAGTTAAAAAATTAAAACCAGCACAAAAAGAGCAGCATTTGCTGCTCTTTTTGCGCCATTGGGGGTGCACAAGATTACTTACATTGTATAGAACCACACACCCACCGCAGCAGGTGTGTGGTTCACATGGCCACCTCTCACGTTTTCACTTGGCGTTGTTTCATTGGGTGTGGCATGGTTTTGTTGGGTTTGGCATGGGGGTTGGGCATTGTTTCATTTGGCTTTGTTTCATTTCATTTTGCGTGGTTTTGCGTATTCCTGCTGGGGCCCTGGCCAATCGGGCCTTGTCATTTGGGGGCTTCATTTGACTCCATGCCATGACCTAGAATGGAAGGGGGTCAGTAAAGAAATTCAAAGTAGCGCAAAAAGAGCAGCTTTCGCTGCTCTTTTTGCATGGCTGTATCTATTGGGGGGGAGGTGACTCACCTTAAATAGGACCACACCCGCCGCAGCAGGTGTGGTTCCTGGGGCCACTCATTGGGCAGCCTGTCGTTTGTTTTGGTTTTGGTCTGGAATAATAAAGGCTATGTTAGTATAAAAATTCACAGCAGCGCAAAAAGAGTAGCTTGCACTACTCTTTTTGCGCTATTGTATGTATTGAGACAAGACTTACCTTATGACCACGCACCTGCCTCAGTGGGTGTGTGGTCATGTGGTCGTGGTCGTGCACTAGGGCTGCTGCTGTTGCTGCTGTTGCTGCTGTTGCTGTTGCTGTTGTGTCATGGTTGTGCGGTTGCCTTTCTGTTGCTGGGTGTGGCTGCGTAGTTGCAAAATTCAACACCGGCAATTGCCAATACTCAAGAAGCACCCAAGTGCTGGCGCTACAAGCACAGCACACATCAATAGCAAGCATGTAGATATGGAATAGATAATATATAATAAATATTTATCCAATAAAATGCGAAGAAGAAGAAAATAAAGAGTCAGAGCTCAATAAGGCATGAGATGGCTAATTGCAGAGTGGATTGGGCCACTTCTATGCATCAGAATTGGCCCAATCCTTAGCCATCTCATGCCTTATTGAGCTCTGACTCTTTATTTTCTTCTTCTTCACATTTTATTGGATAAATATTTATTATATATTATCTATATTCCATATCTACATGCTTGCTATTGATGTGTGCTGTGCTTGTAGTGCCAGCACTTGGGCACTTCCTAAGTATCGGCAATTGCCGGCATTGAATTTCGCATCTTCTTTTTCATCTCCACAACCACAACAACAAACCGCCTGAAAAGGCAAGCATGCGACCACACACCCGCCACAGCAGGTGTGTGGTCATAAGGTGAGTTTTTTTTTGCTTGTAGATACAACGGTGCAAAAAGAGCAGCGAAGCTGCTCTTTTTGCGCCTCTTTGAATCTTTTTACTAACATATCTTGTATTCTTCTAGATTGAGGCCTGGGGTCTAAGGCACAATGAAAACCCATGAAACAAGGGCCCAAATGGCAACGCCCCGAACAAAGATGCCCCAAAGGACATGACATACGGCAATGCGCCCACCACACAACATACGGCATGGCACCAATGATGCGACATACGGCACCACACCCACAATGTGACACATGGCACCACACCAACGATGCGACACATGGCATCACACCAACGACGCGATACACGGCACCATGCCAACGACGCGACACATGGCAATGCACCAAATGGCACGATACACGGCAATGCCAAACGACGTGATACATGGCAATGCACCAAATGAGGATGCGACATATGGTAATGCGCCAAACGAGGATGCGACCGCACCATATGAGGGCCCCAGGAACCACACACCCGCCATGGTGGGTGTGTGGTCCTATTTAGGGTGAGTCACCGCCCCCGTAGCTACAACCACGCAAAAAGAGCAGCAAAAGCTGCTCTTTTTGTGTGGTGTTTAAACCTCAACTAATTTATAACTTTCTATTATAGGTCTTTACTTCTCACACCAACGAATACCGATGCAACCCCCCCCTCCTGACCCCGCCTATCGACACCCAAGCGACGGGGTCCTGGGGGGACCCACACAAACTGCCGTACATGAGCCGGAGTACAGTCCCAGTACCCCACACCTGCTGCAGCGGGTGTGGGGTACTACAAGGTATTTTTATTGTTTTATTTCTTATTCTCGTGGCGCAAAAAGAGCAGCATATGCTGCTCTTTTTGCATTGCATTGATTCATTTTTTACTAACCTATTATTATTTCTCTAGATCCTGGCCAGAACCTGCCCGAACCCCCAACCATAAACCCACGGAACAACATGCCGTGAACGAAACCCGCAAACGACCCCCACAAACGAAAACCACAGGGAGGACCTATACAACCCACCATACATATGACCCGGAGTACAGGGCCTCAGTACCTGACACCCACTGCAGCGGGTGTGGGGTACTGCAAGGTCAGTTTTCTTTTCCTTTTTATTTTTTATTCTTGTGGTGCAAAAAGAGCAGCATAAGCTGCTCTTTTTGCACTGCATTACTGTTCAACTAACCTTTCATTTTAAATTCCTCTAGATCCTGAGCCAGAACTCGTGTACACCCCCAACCACAAACCCACCGAATGACACGCCACAAACGAAAACCGCGAACAAGTGCCCACGAACGAAAATCCACTCCCCCGAGGGAGCACCCAAATGGACCCGGCCCTGACCAGGGCATATGGACCCCACTGGGGTGTGGTGGGTATATGCAGGTGCGTGACCTGCAGGAACCATGCCCCCCCTGTGGTGGCAGACCCTGGGGGGGGGGGATAATATGTATATAGTATAATATGTATATAATTATAGTAGTAATAATAATAATAATAATGATAATAATAACAATAAATAAATAAATAATCTAGCACAGCCATGGATTGGCTGAAATGAATCAGAATGGCCGTATTTCAGCCCTATTTCGGCCATACTGTCTGGGGACCTATTAGGTACCATTTTCTGCCCCGAAAATGGTACCTAATTAGGTCCCCAATTTGACTGACCAGCCTGCCCAAGGGGGTGATGATGAAGCCAAGGTACTCAATAGTGTCTGTGTGGAAGGTACACTTTGAGATCTTGGTGCGGAGGTTCCTTTTGCAGAGTCGTTGCAGTACACGGTGGATGTGCTCACAGTGTTCTTTGCACAAGTTGGAGAAAATGAGTATGTCATCGAGATATACGATGACAAACAGGTCCACCATATCCTGAAATGATTTGTTCATGAAATACTGGAACTGTGCCAGGGAGTTGGCTGCTCCCATTGGCATTACGAGCCACTCATAAGCACTGTACCGTGTATGAAATGATGTGAGCCACTCATGTCCTTCGGCAACTCTGATGTTGTAGTAGCCATTGCAAAGATTGATTTTCATATAGATTGTGGCACTGCGAAGGCAATTGAGGAGGTTGTTGATGAGGGGGATGGGGTAGCAACTCTTTTTCGTGATGTGATTGAGTGCTCGATAATCAACACAAAGGCAAAGCCTGCCACCTTTCTTTTTTGTGAAGAGGATTGGCACACCTGTGGGGGAGGTCGAGGGGCATATGAATCCTTTTGCAAGGAATTCATTGATGAACTCACGTAGTGCTGCAAGTTCACTTTCCGACATTGGATATATGGGGCCTTGTGGTACTTCACACCCTTCTTCAATATTGAATCGAAGGTTGTACTTGCAATGTGGCGGTAGATAGCTGGCTGCTGTACCAGTGAAGACATCATGGAATTCATGGTATTCCGGGGGGAGTCATTGTGTGAGGTCTTGGCGTTCCTCAATGGGGATTGATTCGGGTAACGCGGAGATGGAGGGAGTGTCATGAACCACTGATGTGGTCCATGCATGGGTTGGATTGGTGACAATGCATGTGAAGAGTGTCATGTCATCCTCGCTAGCTGCTTGGATGAAGTCTTCTGCCTCATAGACTTTGATCGTGACACTGTGAGCTGGAGGGCTCGTGGTTGTCGGTTCCGGGGTTGAGGCAGTCATCGCGATGACATTGATGCTTAATGGCATCATTACAAGTTCCGAGTGGTGCGCCATGTGCTCAATTTGCATTTCGGCCCACAAGATTTGTGGATTGACTTGTCGCAACCAGGGGAGTCCCAGTATGACAGGAGTTGAGGAGTGGAGTTGTGATTCAACAAACTCGATACTTTGTTGCGACAAGTTCGCAAAAGTGACCGAGAGTGTAACTATACACTTGAGGTTGTTCACGATTGATCCATCAAATAATCGCAAGGGGTGTGGTGTTGCCAATTGACAACAATGCAGCACGGCGTGTGAGTTCTGTACTTGCGACGCGTCGATGAAGTTCTCTGAGGTGCTGCAGTCAACAAGTGCTGAGATGGGGCTATCTGAGAGGAGGGGAATTGAGACCATCGTGATGAATGATGATGGGGAGAGGGAAGAGATGGTAGCTCTTAGATGAGCAGTTCCACTGGAGGGGGATGATGATGAGATCTCAGTGATGCGAGGTTCCTCTGGTGTACTGGGGCCTCCTGAGAAGGTGAATGTAGCATGAGCTACTGGGGTGTGCGACATTGCTGTCGCCATTGTGCTGCTGGTGCTGGTGTTCATCACAGTGGGTGTCAGGAGGTTCACGGTGCATTGTGACAACTGGGGCAACTATCTACTCCATGGTCACTATTCCCACAGTATGCACAGAGTTTTTCACATTTTTGTCACTCCTTTTCCTCTTCAGTGAGCACACCATTAGACCTGTGAACTTTTGGGTCATGCGGGGGGTTTGTCGAGGATGAAGGGGATGTCGAGGATGAGGGGTTCATGGTGCGAGGTTGTGCGCTGCAATCTGAGGCTCTCATGGCTTTGAGTTCCTCTTGGCATTCCCAATACCTGTCAGGGCAACACTGCCGTCGAAGCCACAAACAGAAAGAGGAAAGAGATTAATTAACCACATGCTATCGCAGTGGGAATCCTGAGTATACACCACACAACAAGGGACACACAAGTCTCGCACCTATCGCAGTGGGAATCCTGAGAGATCAAAACTGGTGATCCCCCAACTGCGAAGGGCTATAAATACTATTTCCTGCACACAGCCTCCAACCTTCCAGAGCCTTCCGCTGTCTTCCATAACCTTCCGGATCCTCCTAGAATGCCAGCTCCACAGCCCATCAGTCAGCCTCCACAGCCACCATCACTAAGCCTCACTAAGCTGACGCAGCCGTGTTACAAATCCTGTGCACACCTCCACATGGCTATGCCCCAACTTCTATATGTATCCCCCTTAGCGTATGTACTTCCAAGGCAGTGTACACCTGGGTACTCCAAAGGTGTCCAAAGTGTCAAAGGACCATAATGATGTAGATGGAGTACAGATTGGGACAGGTGATGTGGATTCAGGGACTGGGGGTAGAGGAGGAGGTGGGGGAGTCTGGATTGGCAACTCCATGGACTCACATGGGGAACGAGGGAACGACAGGTGCTGACAAGGGCACCAATGCTGCCACTGGTTGGCTACCCAGCCCATAGCCCGCTGGCCGAGGCCCGATAGAACGAGGGCAATAATAATAAGAGAAATGCCAATAATGGCAAGGATGACAATAACCCCCGTAGTGAATGGAGGGAGAGAGGAGACAAGATCATTTGAGGAAGTAGGCACCATATGATAGAGTCGATGAAGAATGATACTCTGACGGGTAAGTCCTTAGGCGGAAGCAAATGTCAATTTGATCCTGACAATACCAGCCATCAAATCTTAGTGTGGCTTGGTACATGCCTTGGAGTTTTGCAGGTTTGCCATCTTGTGAGATGTCGTCCTGGAGATGGTTCAGTAGGCCTTGGTAGAACTGTGAGCGGAGTGCGTCATCATTCCACCTGGTGAGACTCACTACTTCCTTGAATTGGTTGATGTAGCGAAGGATGCAGTGGTTGTCATTCATCTTGAGCACGCGTAGTTTTCACTCTTGAGTCGCAACTTTGTCTGGGTCTCCAAAGTACGTGTGGAGCTCTTCCTCAAAGAGCATCCAGCTGGAGAGTGTGGGGATTCCTCCATCTCCATGATGAGGTGTTGGAACCATTGCCTTGCCATATCCATGAGATACGATCTGGCCCAGATGATACATGCACTTTCCAGCGTGAATCACGATGGTTGCGATCGGAACGCCATTTTGCAATGCACAAGGAATCTGTAAAGTTTAGAGGGGTCATGCCCCGAGAACATCTCTGGCTCTTTGATTTTGGGTTCGTGAAGTGCGTGTCCCGAGGGCATGGAGGGGTGGGCGATTGTCACTGGTTCGCAATATCGTGGGGTGGTGGGAAGGTGTTCGAGTCTGGCTCAATGATCTACACCTGGAGTTGGGGCTCTGAAGGCAGAGCCCAGGCGCAGGGGGGGAGTGCGCATCCTCGAACATTGTGCATCGCGGAGTTGGTTGCGCAATGTTGCTAGGTGGTGTGTATGTGACTGAATTGCCTTGTGGCATATTGTCGAGGTTTTGAGGTGGAAACTCATCATTTTCCTCAGGGTGGGTTTGGGCTCAAAGTGGGTGCTTCGAGTGTCAAGGGTGCACAGTTCAAATTGTGAGCTGCATGCTGCAGGCGAGACTACTTGTCTCAGTCACATGTTTGCGTTGAGGGTAGGCGACCACGAATTGCAGTGCGCAACTTCGTTTTGCAGTTCTCGATTTTCATTCACAAGTTCTTCAAGGCGAGCATTCATCTGGGTGTTGGTACATGCCATTTCTGCTTGTATCTGCATGCTGCATGCTAGGTCTGCCTGCATTTGTTGGAGCATGTGCAGGAGCATTGTCTTGGTGCTCAAAGTTGACATGGTGCTGTGGAAGATAAAAACATCCAGTATCAGAAAATGCGAATATCCATTGATCCCAGCCATTGGAATGATCATGTGACCTATTACGAAATTAATTATGGCTATGTGCAGAAATCGAATTCGTTCTATAACTCCGTCAGTTTTGATCGGAGAGGTACGCCCATATAACGCTTAGAAAGCCACGATTCACACCTTTCGAATGGTACCAAACACAAGTTGAACGGACCAGAAATGCACTCTCCAGACCAATATTACTGTCAAAATCCGGGATTTTCAGTAAAAAACGAATTTCTCCATCAGTTCGCATTCAATCCTCTCAAAACAACTGCGCCTGGAAAGATATAAAAAATCCGCATCCAACAGTATTGAGCACACGAAGAACAGATCAAAACTGAACTCTACAGAACGATATTATTATCAGAATCAACACCCATCAGTAAAAAACAAATTTCTCTGTCAGTTTACACCAGATCTGCTCAGAACCACCGCGCCCAGAAAGCTGTTAAAAATCCGCATCGAATGATACCAAGAACGTCTATTACGGATGTAAACTGTTGTTTCTGCATCGAATCCCATCCCATGCACTTGTCCCATTATCAACCAGCAACAAAAACATCTTAACCACTGGACTACAAACAAATTAATCTCCAAGAACTTGGAAATATCCTTTGATTTCATCTTCCATTGCCACAAATAACTTCTAGAACCTCACAGATAAGAAAGATAACACCTTCTTAGCAACCCTTTTGTTCTGTTCATGAATGACTCACCTATCTTGCAACCACTTTATGAATGACTCACCCTCCTTGCAGCCACCTTATGAATGACTCATCCTCCTTGACAACCCTATTGTTCTCACATATGACTCACCTAGGAGTGAGTCATATTCTTTAAACACAGCCACCTTCAGAAGGGTATAAAAGCTGGTAGATTTCCTGTATCCCCCCATCATCTTCTCACTACTGGAATATACTACTGTCTACAAATCTGCTTGCATCTGAAGAGAGTACTGATCTGAAAGCCATCTGGAGCTAAGTCATATACAAGGTTGTTAAGACTAAGTCACTGGAAGCCCTCTACATGAAATACTAAGCCAAGGATAGTTGCAGGACCTAAGGTTAGAGTTGCTGGACATCCAAGGAAAGGTGAGTAATAACAAAGCCAAGTCAGAAGAAGAAAGAAACATATTGACACACTGAATCAAGCTTAAACTAGTCTAGTACCCTCTTTAGAATCCGCATTTTGACCAGGAGGACACAAATAGGTACACACAAATAGCAGTAAACAGTTCAATACAACACGTATAAGCCTTTCACAAGCATCCCACAATACATCATTGACTATAGCTAGTCCATACCATCACCTTACCATCACTGAATACCATACACAACTTGTTAGAGAGTGATCAACCATCAGAGCGAACCAGCCCATTGAATAAAAACAGAAATACAGTCTCCCATCTACACACTGGCTGAACCAGAGTTTGATTTGACAGTCATCGGAGCTCCCAATCCTTCTTCTATAGCGCTGGGAGGGTTTCCCATGTGCGGGCCTTGCATTGAGTTGGGTGGTGTTTGTATCACAGGATACGTCATCCATGGGGTGATCGGCGCCTCAAGGACGATTGGAGAGGAGAGGCCAGAGGTGGATTCAATGGTGGCTGTGTCATCATGGTAGTCGTCGGCAACCAGTTGTGGATTTTGTCGAGTGGAGGGCATATTGAGTCTTTCAAGGGAGTCGGTTATTTAGATCGAGAATACTGTTAAGGGTTGTACTTGAGATGAGAGGTATGATTACTTAATCAAGTCGAATACAAGGAAAGCCCTTAAGGCAATTGACGAAAGAGTCGTGAAGTGAGAATTACGTAAGGTCATGGGAGATGAGTATGTATGAGGAAGACTGGCTTCTTGAGAGTTAATATGTAAGATTTGCAAGTGAGAGTTGCGAGTGATAATCAAGATTGCAAAAAGAGAATTCAATCGGTTGACAATATATTCTCAATCTTCTAAAGAGCGAGTGTACATCAAGTAACTACTTATACTATTAGAGATCAAAAGGGTTTATGGATAAAGGGTGTTGAATAAAGGGAGGATGTATATAATAGGAAATGCTGAAAGAGGAAGGCACAATGGTGGCAAGGGGGAAGGTCACGTGATGGCACAATTGGCTTGGTTATTCATATGTAAGCAAGGTTATGAGTATGACTCATAACAGCCAACAGCCCAATGACAAAAGTCAGAGCACCAAGGCCAGCATTAAAGAAAAACGCAGAACACCAGGATAACCTGATGAAAGCAACATGCTGCCTGTATGAGCAAAGGCATACCTAAATGAAAACCAAAGTAAAGAAAATACGCATACTTGGTTAGTTGGGTCAGAGCACCACCCATCATACCACCAAACACTCCACCAATAGGTGCCCCACTCAAGAATGTTGCAAACACAATAGTATGGATCGTGCTTCCACATTCGAAACTCTGGGCCAGAATCCCAAGCACTGCTGGAATGGAGGCTGCTGGACCTAGCCCTTGAAATGCATGCATCACATCCATCGATATTTCGTTGTGGATGAAGCTGCATCCTATGGTAAAGACGATGAACCAGGCTATTCTGATAAGGAAGACAACCCGGCGCCCATAGATATCTGCAAGTCTTCTGAACAGCAAAAGAAAACATCCCTGAAATAGTGCCGTGGTAATGAGTAAAGGCTGTCACCTGTGCTTGCCAGCTTGTACTCTTGCCTTAGGTGGCTGCTTTGTCCATACATGGCTGGTACTCTTGCCTTAGGTGGCTGCTTTGTCCATACATGACTTGTACTCTTGCCTTAGCTGGCTGCTTTGTCCATACATGGCTTGTACTCTTGCCTTAGGGCCTGTTTGGATACCCCAGAAACATTTCAAAGCAATACATTTCTCAATATAAAAATGGCAAAATGACCCAAAATGTTTTGCCATTTTTATATTGAGAAATGCATTTCTTTGAAATGTTTCTGGGGTATCCAAACAGGCCCTTAGGTGGCTGCTGTGAGCCTATGGTGCCAGCTTTGAGCCTGCCATTGTTAGTATGAGAGGATTGGATCAATCTTGTTTTTATTACATAATCCACATAGCTTGGGAATTCCTGATCTCCTATCAAGTTTTTCTTCTGCCAAGGCTGTGGGCCGCTCTGTGATACCTGGAGATTAACCCACAGTGAAGTGGTGTTCCTGTCTCCCTGGCTCTAATGTCCCCATGCTGCATGCACCACCCTCCTTGTGTCCATGAATCCCACCATGTGTGTGGATTCATCACATGACCAAACCCAAACTCATATTCAACCCCATGACACTGTATCTGAAAGTATAGCCTGTATTGACTTGAAGCTGTAACCTGCAACCATGGCCCCTGTGGTTAACCTGCAACTGAAACTGAAACCATACCTGTACCCTGAAAAAGTTACCTGACTGTATTGTGGCTGACCTGCACCCATAACCCATGATGCTGTTACACCTGATCTTCACCTATCACATGCACACCCTCCATTCCTTTGTACTGCCAGTGCAGATATCCCTTATGTAACCAACCCTGCCACTCTTTTTTTTCATTTGTTCCTGGTGGACTTTTTTTCCTATTCTGATTGAGACCTGTCCTCTGCTGTTAGGATTGGATCAGTCTCATCTTGATTATGTAATCCACATGATGTACAGTATATAGCTCAGGATCCCCTGACCCCTATTAAGTTTTTCTCTCACTACAGCCATAAGTCTGTATGCCTGCATTTAAAAAATGATATAATCTGTATTCTCATGAGATAACCACATTGATTATGCCAAACTGAAATGCATTTCATCAAGGTATTTTAAATGGAAATTCATATTAGAATAGCATTTGGGACTCTGGGGCCAATACACTTGTGTCTGAGGATGTCAAATTCAGATGTGGAATCAAGACAATTCTCCCCATATGCACTCTACAGAATACCCCCCCTCTACATACACCCCCCCTGCTAATACACCCCCCTGCTAATACACCCCCTGCTAATAACCCCCCTGCTAATACACCCCCCTGTAATACACCCCCCTGCTAAACACCCCCCTGCTAATACCTGCTACCCCCCCTGCTAATACACCCCCCCTGCTAATAACCCCCTGTGCTATCACCCCCCTGCTAATACACCCCCCTGCTAATACACCCCCTGCTATACACCCCCCTGCTAATACACCCCCCTGCTAATACACCCCCCCCCCCCTGCTAATACACCCCCCCTGCTAATACACCCCCCTGCTAATACACCCCCCTGCTAATACACCCCCCTGCTAATACACCCCCCCTGCTAATACACCCCCTGCTAATACACCCCCCCCTGCTAATACACCCCCCCTGCTAATACACCCCCCCTGCTAATACCACCCCCCCTGCTAATACACCCCCCTGCTAATACACCCCCCTGCTAATACACCCCCCCTTATGCTAATACACCCCCCTGCTAATACACCCCCCCTGCTATACACCCCCCTGCTAATACACCCCCCCTGCTAATACACCCCCCCTGCTAATACACCCCCCCTGCTAATACACCCCCCCTGCTAATACACCCCCCCTGCTAATACACCCCCCCTGCTAATACACCCCCCCTGCTAATACACCCCCCCTTGTTGGTAACACCCCCTCCCTTGCTGGTAATACCCCCCCCTTATTGGTAACACTCCCCCTTCCCTTGCTGGTAATACCTCCCCCACCCTTATTGGTACCACCCCCCTTCCCTTATTGGTACCACCCCCCTTCCCTTCCTGGTAACACCCCCCTTCCCTTCCTGGTAATACCCCCCCCCCTATTGGCAACACTCCCCCTTCCCTTCCTGGTAATACCTCCCCCCCCTGCTGGCAACAACCCCCCCTTGTTGGTACCACCCCCCCTTCCTTTATTGGTAATACTTCCCCCCCCCTGCTGGCAACAACCCCCCCTTGTTGGTACCACCCCCCTTCCTTTATTGGTACCACCCCCCCTTCCCTTCCTGGTAATACCTCCCCCCTGCTGGCAACAACCCCCCCTTGTTGGTAACACCCCCCCTTCCTTTATTGGTACCACCCCCCCTTCCTTTATTGGTACCACCCCCCTTCCTTTATTGGTACCACCCCCCCTTCCTTTATTGGTACCACCTCCCCTTCCCTTCCTGGTAATACCCCCCCCCCCTGCTGGCAACAACCCCCCTTGTTGGTAACACCCCCCCTTCCTTTATTGGTACCACCCCCCCTTCCTTTATTGGTACCACCTCCCCTTCCCTTCCTGGTAATACCCCCCCCCCCTGCTGGCAACAACCCCCCCTTGTTGGTAATACCCCCCCTTCCTTTATTGGTACCACCCCCCCTTCCCTTCCTGGTAATACCCCCCCCTATTGGCAACACTCCCCCTTCCCTTCCTGGTAATACCCCCCCTATTGGCAACACTCCCCCTTCCCTTCCTGGTAATACCTCCCCCCCCCCTGCTGGCAACAACCCCCCCTTGTTGGTAACACTCCCCCTTCCCTTCCTGGTAATACCTCCCCCCCCCTGCTGGCAACAACCCCCCTTGTTGGTAACACCCCCCCTGGTAATACCCCCCTTCCTGGTAACACCCCCCCTCCCTTCCTGGTAATACCCCCCCTTCCTGGTAATACCCCCCCCTCTGGAGTTACCAACCTCCCCTAACAAACCCCCTTGGAATTAGACCCACCCCCGGGCAAGTGGATTGATTGTGCTCCCTCGGTACCACTTAGAAGTGCCAGTACATAGGATTCTAATTACCAAGTAAGTGTGTAGTCTCTTTAGTCTTATTGGTTAAGGTGGATTGCTGCTGTAATGGCATTGAGAGGTCCCATGTTCAAACCTGAATGAGAGTGTTTGTTTTTGGCACTTTGGCTCTCATCACATGGGATCCACTGGCACCCTGCCCAGTTCAAACTCCGCAGATGAGCTAAGCAAAATTGAAACTCCAAAGATGAGGTAATCATTGACCTAACTCCCTTCTGTTATAGATTATAGATAAAGTTGATGAATAGCGAAAATCACACGATAAGGGAAATGAAAAACCGACTGATGTAAGAGTGTATGATGACACGACCCATTGGAGATTACCTTCCATGATATGTAAATCTTTCCCTATTGTGGGCAGAGCTGCGGTGAAGCCGTTGCCAGCAGCAATCTTTGGTGTCATGGTGCTGTTAAGTGGAAGCTGGGTGAGATTCTTAGAACCCCACACATGTTGAGCACCATGGCCAAGGTGCAACAAAATATTATGCCAGTGGTCTTCCAGACAGATATCCTTCATGAGCCAATCATTGGCTATTCATTGTCGGCGAGAGATCGTTAGTCTAGAGCATGTGCAACCAAGCAATAGTAAACTAAGAGGAACAAACTGAAAGAATGGAGTCAAGCTCAGCATCTTTTTCACCATTGGGATGCGGGATGCCAGCCATTAATATTGGATCGCCTCACTGTGATATGGCAGATGGCTTGTATCTTCAACTGCCTCGACGCGAAACCTGGTGGCTCCCGCTTGCCACTTGTATAATCCAGACCCCGAATCGGCGAAGATGGGGAGGAGAAAATAGACGGGTGAAACGTGGTGCGTATAATTACACAACTTTCTGCAGTCAACCAACATCCGCCCTCGGCTTGCTCGGCAACCCCGCGCAAAGGATTAAGTAATACACCTCGTCCCCATTCATTCGGCAGGTGCCTGCGGCAGAAATAGCCGAAGACACCCATCTGCGGAAAATGAAAAAATTCTGCTTTGGGAATTCATATCTGTTAGAATTTTTCATACCTTCCGGAGATTGGGGTTATTTTGCCTCTTGTACATGTTTCACTTGAGTCTGAGTTCAGTTGTGGCACCGAATGTGCGATTTTTGCATCATGCATTCATGGTGGATAAGGCCGAAGCCAAACCCCAAATTTGCTCCCGGTGAGACCCACAGGAAAATTGTGGCCCGTCGACTCGTCAATCCGTTGATACACTGCCGGAATGCGCGGCGTGGAAACTTTGCCCTCACGTTGCGACTCTTACGCGTGCAACGACCATTATCCATTCGTGTTCGTCATCGAGCATTGGCGACGATCACTTCCTCTGAAACTCTCCAGGAATCCTCGGAAAGGACACAATATGATGGTGGGTTCCAAGTCCACTTCACGTTTAAAATGTGCCGACCAACCCCATTGTTCAGTATGCGTCATCGGAGGAGGATATGCGGGATGCGAAGCTGCTGCTGCTGCTGCGCGAACGGGCGCCCGTACTTTACTTCTAACTCAGAATCTTGATACAATAGGAGAGATGAGTTGTAATCCCTCTTTTGGGGAGTGGGCAAAGAACCCTAGTCCGAGAAGTGGACGCACTGGACGGTGTCTGCGGAAAGAGTTGCTGGTCTGTGCCGATCCGTTCACTATCTTTTTTACTCGCTAAAATCAGGTTACCTTCATAGATAAAGCGGGAATCATGCTCCATGTTTTAAACCGATCCCAAGGGGCAGCTGTGTGGGTACGTGAAGGTCCATCGTCCACCAAATCAATATATTGAAAGTTGCAATGATTCCTGGGATATCCAGGGTTTACGTGCCCAAATAGATCGCAAACTCTACAAGAAGTATATGCAAGAAACTCTCCTTAACTATCCGAATCTAGATGTTCCAGCCGCAAGTGTCCACGATCTAATATGGAGCGACCAGAATCCCGTTGCATCATCTCCCAGGGTCTCCACGCCAGATCAGCCAGCAGTTTGGGCCCAAGTCGCTGGAGTGCGACTAGGCAAGGAATTCTTCTCGTGTGCAAATGTCGGTAATATCTCACTGTGCCTGCGGAACTAGATACTGGAGAGGAGATACCTTGTCCATCCGTGGTGCTGAGCACAGGGACCTTCCAAAAGAGAGGATAGAGGCACCAAACAAATATAAACACAGATAATTCCGGCTAAGTCCGGTGTAAGTCGGCTAAGTCGAGAGAATCCGGGCAGGAATGAGATAATGAAGATAGGGAGGACGGAGAGGCAATCCAGCAGCCCGGAAGGAACTAGGCCGGAAACGAGCACAGCGGTCCTTAAGCTCGTGGAGTCAACTGGAAAATACTCGGACCTGTAGTCTGGAGTAACAGCGGAAATCCTGAGAGACCAAAGCTGGGGTCTCTGGACTTCGCTCTCGGACTACTTATACATGATGACTATACTACGGGGAGTGATCGCTAAACTGGAGGTGGTTACAAGGGGGACAGGAAACGGAACAGGAACAGGAACTCGGCCAGGGGGTGAACCGGAAGCAATGGGAAATGAAAGGGAAATGAAAAGGAAATGAAACCAAGATAGGGTTGGACCGGAGTCAAACCGAATCAAGCCGGAAGCAAAGTGGACTTGGGCGAGGGAAATAAGTGGAGAACCGGACTGGAGGTGGGCGGACGAGGACCAGAGTTGACTGGAGTTGACCGGAGTTGACCGGAGTAGACCGGAGTTGGGGGCGAACCCTGACAGGTTGTTCCAAGAGGATTGGATGCAAACTGACAGAGAAATTCGTTTTTTACTGGAAATTCCGGATTTTGATAGTAAAATGGGTCTGGATAGTGCAGTTTTGGTCGTTTTGACTTGTGTTTGGTACCATTCAAAAGGTGTAAATCGTAGCTTTCAAGCATTATATGGCGTACCTCTCTGATCAAAACTGATGGAGTTATAGAATGAATTCGATTTCTGCACATAGCCATAATTAATTTTTAATTGGTCATGTGATCGTCCAATGGCTGGAAGTGGTGTGATTCCGCATTTTCTGATACTGGAGGTTTTTATCTTCCACAGTGGAATCAAATCTTCTGGTCTTACTTTGACCTTACAAGGTCACCCACCCCTACATTTGTCCCACCCACCCCTACACTTGTC
>MU129224.1:0-26779 GCA_014904985.1 Hydnum rufescens UP504
TTCTGATTCCATACCATCATCATCGATATGGCCGACGAAGCTATTCTCTCTTTGATTAAGATGAAGGCGGTGATGGAAATCCTCCAGACCGAGGAGGCAGTTGCGGCCACAAAGGTCGAGTTGGTGAAGTGGGAGGTAAGTGATGAAACTTTTTCTGTTTTCTGTGAGTTGCGTTGATTTTTTGTAAAGCGGCAGGTGCATCTGCAAGGTCAGATGCCCGAGGTGTCGCTTCTCATGCCGGAGATGGGTTTGGCCCTTGCAGCTTGGCGTCTGCGTGTCGAGCAGATTGAGAATGACGTGGGCGTTCGTTGTGCCCAGGAAGAGGCGGCGGTGCGTGCTTTAGAGGAGGCACGTCATCTTGACGCTGAGGCGCGGCACGAGGCCGAGGATGCTGCTCAGTGCGCAGCCGTGGCGGAGGTGCCGAGGGGTGCGTCGAAAGATGCACCTATCGTGTTGGGCGAGGATGAGGGATCATCGATGGTGAGTGCGATTTTTGGAGTCGCGATGTGCTTGACTTGGTGTTTTTTTAGTGCGATTGGTGCTCTCTGTGCACGCTTGATGGGTGGCCGGTGGTAAGAAGGGGAGGAACCTTTGTGCATGCAGTCCTTGTTTTCGTTGCCAGGCATGCGTGAAGCGGAACAAGAAGTGTTCCCTGGTGCCAGTGGGTCATCGGCACCTGAAGCAGGTTGCTGAGGCGGCAAGGAGCCTTCGCGGGCTTCCAGGTGACGATGTGTTGCGTCGCCTGAGTCAAAGGGTTCGCCTTCTCCTGCGGAGGGGGTTGAGGAGGAAGTGCCTGGGGGGGCACCTGGGCTGCGCCTGAGCTCTCTGCAGGCGACTTGCTTCTGCGGGTCAAGAGTCTCTTGAAGCGCACCGAGGAGACGTGGGCCGATGACCCGACGCCCAAGTTGGCGCAATGCGTGGTGCTCGCACGATGGGCCACTGCGGAGGCATCCACAGCCATGGAGCTGGAGGAGGTGAGGGTGTGGGAGTTGGAGCGGGGGTTGGCTGTTGTGAAGTCATGGGCGAGTGTCACGCGCGGTGTGCGACAGCGATGGGGGGATGTCATGGCTTATGCTGAGGCGGGGTGGGAGATCGCGAGGGAGCAGCATGAGTTGGGGAACGACGAGTAAAAAATTAAAATTTTCATTTGTTTTCTGACCGTCTGAGGGGAGTAAACTGGAGTTTAATGGTAAAGAAGAAAAGGAAAAGGAAAAGAAAAGGAAAAGGGTGCAGAAAGGACAGAGTAAGAAATAAGAGGAGGAAGTCAAGAAATGTCAGGGCGATCGAGATGTGTGGGAGAGATATGGTGAGAGGAAGAGAGATAGAGAGATGTGGGGAGAGGAAGAGAGATATGGTCGCGAAAGTGTGGTGTTGCAATTTATCACGATTTATACTGCTAGGTCGAGTACTTCTCATCCTGGTTTTTCGGGGTGTGCATGATGGAGTCCATTACTGCTTCGTGAGCATTGGCGAGTTCTGCTGCTGGGAGCCAGCTGAACTCATCGTTGGTGTGCTTGTAGCCGGACCATCATACGCGATAGATTAAGCTGTTACCGCAATGGTGGCGATCGGTCTTGCTGTCGACGATTTCTGTGATTTCGTATTCGAGTTCGCCGTCAATTTTGACAGGTGGGGGAGGTGGTTGGGTGCGATTGGGGAAGGGATCAGGGTGAGCGGGCTCAAGTAGTCGCACATGGAAGACGTTGTGGATTTGATTCATGGTGCGAGGGAGGCCAAGGTGATATGCATGTGTTGAAACTTTCTCGGTGACTGGGAAGGGACCGAGTTTCTTGTGGTCCAGTTTCTTTGATGGTCGCTTTGTTTTAATGTTGTGCGTGTCAAGCCATACTTGATCGCCGATGTTGAGGGTGGGGAAAGGAGGTCACGATCCAGCTACTTGCTGTTCGTTTTGTTGTCGTGTGATCGCGAGTTGGTCGCGAATGTACTTGTGTACGTTGCGAAGGTCGAGCGTGGCTTGGTTGGCCTCGGTCGAAGGCACTGCTTCGATATTGATCTCGAGGTTGGGGTGAAAGCCTTTGTTCGCGAAGAAGGGTGTTACATTCGTCACAGAGTGCTCTGTGTTGTTGTATGTGAACTCTGCAAGGGGGAGAAGCAGTGCCCAGTCATCTTGCAGGTAGTTGACATAAATTCGTAAGTACTGCTTGAGGATTTGGTTCAGGCACTCGGTTTGGCCATCGGTCTCGGGGTGATATGCGGTCAAGAGGTTGAGTTTGATGCTGAGTCTCTTCGCGAGTGATTTCCAGAAGTTGGAAATGAAAAGTGAGCCTTGATCTGAGACGATGTCGGCGGGTGTACCATGTTTGGATATGACCCAATTGATGACTAGGTCAGCGAGTCCTTCTGCGGGAAGTGTTGCAACTGTGGGATGAAGAGACCCATCTTCGTGAATCGGTCGACGATAACGAGGATGGAGTCGAATGAGGAGGAGGGTGGGAGTCCAGTGATGAAGTCCATCGTGATCGAGTTCCAGGGTCGATCAGCAATGGAGAGGAATTTGAGGGGGCCGTATGCGGCGTGGTGTGAGGATTTCGTGCGAGCGCATATGACGCAAGATCGTACATATGCCTTGACCGTTTTCATTAGTCCTGGCCAGTAGTATTTTCGCGTAATAAGGCAGATGGTTTTGTGAATGCCTGGGTGGCCCACAAGGAGGTGGTTGTGCGAAGCGTGAAGGATGTCAAGGCGGAGGTCGTGATAGTTGGGGATGTAGACGCATCCTTTGTGTAGTAGCAATGTCGCGTCCTCTGAGAGCGAGAAGAAGGTGGGGGCAGCTGTCAAGTCGCCTTTGGTGGTCTCGATGTGTTCACACACTTGCGTTGTGATGGTGTCATTGTGAGTGCCTTCGCGAATCAGTGTGAGAGTCGTCTCGGAGTTGAGAGGGTGGTCATTGAGGGTCGCTCTTAAGTATGCACTAAGAGCTGTGTCCGAGTCGAGAGGTTTGGCATTGCGAATGATTGTTTGAAGGTTTTGCGGGTTCACAGTTGCATATACCTCATTTCGTTCGGGTGGATAAACGTCGGGGCATCTTGTGAGGGCGTCTGGTTTTCCTCCCAGTCATCCTGGTCGATAGATGATGATGTAGTTGAAGGAGGAGAGGTATTCTGACCATCACACCTGTCGACGAGTGAGGAGTTTCGTGGAGGTGAAGTACTCCAAGTTTTTGTGATCCGTGATGATGGAAACTGTGTGCGCAGCTCCTTCGAGATATGCTCGCCAGGCGCCAAAGGCGTCAAAGATCGCGAGGAGTTCCTTGTCGTGGATGTTGTAGTTTAGTTCCGCACTTTGCATTGATCACGAGCGGAACGCGACGGGTCGAACTTCATTGTTCTTGTCGATTTGTGACAAGATCGCGGTGATAGCATAGTCGGACGCATCAGTTTCTACAATGATGTGTAATTCGGGGTCGAAGTGGCGGAGGATGGGGGCTGATACAAAGGCGTTTTTGATGCTTTCGAAAGCTCGTTGGGTCTCGTCATTCCATGCGAAGGTTTCATCTTTTTTCGTTAGATGGATTAAGGGGTGTGCGAGGTCTGAGTAGGTCGTGATGAAGTGGCAGTAGAAGTTTGCGAAGCCTAAGAATGACTGGACTTCTTTTACCGAGGTGGGCGCGGGCCAACTTAGGATCACATCGAATTTCGTAGGGTCCATTTGGACACCAGAGGGGGTGATGATGAAGCCGAGGTACTCGATAGTGTCTGTGTGGAAGGTGCACTTCGAGATCTTGGCGCGAAGGTTTCTTTCGCAGAGTCATTGTAGTACACAGCGAATGTGTTCGCAGTGTTCTTCTCATGAATTGGAGAAAATGAGGATGTCATCGAGATATATGATGATGAACAGATCCACCATATCCTGGAACGAGTTGTTCATGAAATACTGGAACTGTGCTGGGGAGTTGGCTGCTCCCATTGGCATTATGAGCCACTCATAGGCACCATACCGTGTACGAAATGATGTGAGCCACTCGTGTCCTTCGGCAACTCTGATGTTGTAGTAGCCATCGCAAAGATCGATTTTCATATAGATCGTGGCGCTGCGAAGGCGATCGAGGAGGTCATTGATGAGGGGGATGGGGTAGCGACTCTTTTTTGTGATGCAATTGAGTGCTCAATAATCAACGCAAAGGTGAAGCCTGCCACCTTTCTTTTTCGTGAAGAGGATTGGCGCGCCTGTGGGGGAGGTCAAAGGGCGTATGAATCCTTTTGCAAGGAATTCATCAATGAACTCACATAGTGCTGCGAGTTCGCTTTCTGACATTGGATATATGGGGCCTCATGGTACTTTGCGTCCTTCTTCGATATCGAATCGAAGGTCGTACTTGCGATGTGGCAGTAGATAGCTGGCCACTGTACTGGTGAAGATGTTGTGGAATTCGTGGTATTCCAGGGGGAGTCGTTGTGCGAGGTCTTGGCGTTCTTCGATGGGATTGATTCGGGTAACGCAGAGGTGGGGGAGTGTCGCGAACCACTGATGCTGTTCGTGTGTGGGTTGGATTGGTGACGACGCATGCGTAGAGTGTCGCTCCATCGTCACTGGCTGCTTGAATGAAGTCTTCGGCTTCGTAGACTTCAATTGTGATGCTGTGAGCTGGAGGGCTCATGGTTGTCGGTTCCGGGGTCGAGGCAGTCGTTGCGATGACGTCAATGCTTAATGGCATCATTACAAGTTTCGAGTGGTGCGCCATGTGCTTGATCCGCATTTCTGCCCACGAGATTTGTGGATTGACTTGTCACAACCAGGGAGTCCCAGTACGACGGGAGTTGAGGAGTGGAGTTGCGATTCGACGAACTCGATTTTTTGTTGCAACGAGTTCGCGAAAGTGACTGGGAGTGTAACTATACACTCGAGGTTGTTCGCGATCGATCCGTCGAATAATCACAAGGGGTGTGGTGTCGCCAAACGACAACAGTGAGGCATGGCGCGTGAGTTCTGTACTTGCGACGCATCAATGAAGTTTTTGGAGGCGCTGCAGTCGACGAGTGCCGAGATGGGGCTGTCTGAGAGGAGGGGGATTGAGACCATCGTGATGAATGATGATGGGGAGAGGGAAGAGATGGTGGCTCTTAAATGAGCGGTTCCATCAGGGGGGGATGATGATGAGATCTCAGTGATGTGAGGTTCCTCTGTTGTGCTGGGACCTCCTGAGAAGGTGAACGTAGCACGAGCTACTGGGGTGCGCGACGTTGCTGTCGCGGTTGTGCTGCTGGTACTGGTGGACGTCGCGGCGGGTGTTGTCGCAGTTCGTGGTACGTTGCAACGACTGGGGCAACTATCTACTGCATGGTTGCTATTCCCACAGTATGTGCAGAGCTTTTCGTGTCTTCGTCACTCCTTTTCCTCTTCAGTGAGCACGCCGTTAGACTTGTGAACTTTCGGGTCATGTGGGGGGTTTGTCGAGGATGAAGGGGGTGTCGACGATGAGGGGTTCATGGTGCGGGGTTGTGTGCCGCGATCTGAGGTCCTCGTGGCTTTAAGTTCCTCTTGGCATTCCCAATACTGGCCATCAAATCTTAGCATGGCTTGGTACATGCCTTGGAGTTTCACGGGCTTGCCGTCTTGCGAGATGTCATCTTGTAGACGGTTCGGTAAGCCTTGGTAGAACTGCAAGCGGAGTGTGTCGTCGTTCCATCTGGTGAGGCTTGCTACTTCCTTGAACTGGTTGATGTAGCGGAGGACGTGGTGGTTGTCATTCATCTTGAGCACACGTAGTTTTCGCTCTTGAGTTGTGACCTCGTCTGGGTCTCTGAAGTACGTGTGGAGCTCTTCCTCGAAGAGCATCCAGCTGGAGAGTGTGGGGGATTCCTCCATCTCCATGATGAGGTGTTGGAACCATTGCCTTGCTGTATCCGTGAGATACGATCCGGCCCAGATGATGCGCACGCTCTCTAGCATGAATCGCGACAGTTGCGATTGGAACACCATTTTGCAGTGCGCAAGGAATCCGTATAGTTTAGAGGGGTTGTGCCCTGAGAACATCTCCAGTTCTTTGATTTTGGGTTCGCGAAGTGCATGTCCCGAGGGTGCGGAGGGTTGGGTGATTGTCACTGTTTCGTGGTATTGTGGAGTGGTGGGGAGGTGTTCGAGTTTGGTTCCTCAATGGTCCACGCCTGGAGTTGGGGCCCTGAATGCAGAGCCCAGGTGCGGGGGGGTGGAGTGCGCATCCTCGAACATCGCGCATCGCGGAGTTGGTTGCACAATGTTGCTAGGTGGTGCATATGTGACTGAATTGCCTCGCGGTGTGTCGTCGAGGTTTTGAGGTGAAAACTCATTGTTTTCCTCGGGGTAGGTTTGGGGCTCAAAGTGGGGCTTCGAGTGAGGGTGTGAGGTGCGAATTGCGAGTTGTGCGCTGCAGGCAAGACTACTTGTCTTGGTCGCGTATTCGCATTGAGGATGGGCGACCACGAATTGTGGTGCACGACTTCATTGTGCAGCTCTCGGTTTTCGTTCGCAAGTTCTTTGAGGCGAGCATTCATCTGGGCGTTGGTGCATGCCATTTCTGCTTGTATCTGCATGCTGCGTGCTAGGTCTGCCTGCATTTGTTGCAGCATGCACAGGAGCATTGTCTCGGTGCTCGAAGTTGACGTGGCACTGGGAGGGTTTCCCATGTGCGGACCTTGCATTGAGTTGGGTGGTGTTTGTATCATGGGATATGTCGTCTGAGGGGTGATTGGCGCCTTGAGGATGATTGGAGAGGAGAGGGCAGAAGTGGATTCGACGGTGGCTGTGTCGTCACAATAGTCACTGGCGACTGGTTGTGGGTGTGGGTTTCATCGAGTGGAGGGCATATTGAGTCTTTCAAGGAAGTCGGTTATTTAGATCGAGAATACTGTTAAGGGTTGTACTTGAGGCGAAAGATACGATGACGTATCGAGACGAATACAAGGGAATGCCCTTAAGGCGATTGATGAGGGAGTCGCGAAGTGGGGATTACATAAGTCACAAAAGACGAGTACATACAAGGAAGACCGGCTTCTTGAGACTTAATAGGCGAAGGTTTTAAGATGAGAGTCGCGAGCGATAACTGAGATCGCGAGAGTGGAATTCAATCAGTTGACAATATATTCTTGATCTTCTAAAGAGTGAGTGTACATCAAGTAACTACTTATACTATTAGAGATCAAAAGGGTTTTATGGATAAAGGGGTGTTGAATAAAGGAAGGATGTATATAATAGGAATTGCTGAAAGAGGAAGGCACAATGGCGGCAAGGGTGAAGGTCACATGATGGCGTGATTGGCTTGGTTATTTGTATGTAAGCGAGGTTATGAGTACGACTCATAACAGATTGCACCTCCTTTTCCTATATAAGGCATCAGAAAATGAGTAGAGCAATGAATATTAAACCTACACACTGAGACCAGAGGGGGTCTTCTTCAACTTCTTTTGTTGGTGTTGAAACGAATTCCAAGCATTTGGTCGTCAATGCTTCTTCAGAGCTCCCGCCACTTTAGCCACTCGATATAGCATTGAAATATAACAGCCCCATGACTTGGCCAAGCTAGCCATTGCACCCCAGAACAGTTCAGCATGCTTTTCAACCTCATCCAACTGAGCTTGCGAGAATCTACCTCCATGCCCACAAGGCTCAGGAGAGGCCTTCTTGGCAACTGAGCACACAGGGCTGGGCTCTTTGCCCATAGATTGCACATGAACATCTTTGGCACTATTGGCATCACTGAAGTGTTCTCCATTGCTTAGGTCCTTGCCACCAGTAGATATTGTGGGGTCCCAATCAGCATCAGCATCAGATCCTGAGCTCTCAATGCCTAACATTGCATTTGCCATGATATAATCATCACCCCAGAACATCTGTGAGTCCTCGACATCAACCCCACAATCCTTGGTATGTTCCAGGGAAGGCAGGGCAGATTTTGAGGTTGACCATGATATTGAAGTTGATTGATTGCTAGAATTTTGAGCTGAGATCGACATCACAGCATTTTTAGATTCAGTGAGAGGAGGTTGGAGGGGGTTAGAAGCTGAGTCCATGACGGGTTTAGATGGGTGGAGACTCAGAATGGGAAGGGAGGAATGAATGTCATGGCTGGTCAAGGAAAGACTTGGAGACCCATTTCAAGAATATCCAACCTTATCCCTCCTGGAAGTCACTCCATGCACTGCAAACTTTGAGGCTGTTGGATCTTTCTCCCCAGCCTTGGACCTCACTTTGGTGTGAGCCGTTGCAGACT
Source organism: Hydnum rufescens UP504 (assembly GCA_014904985.1). Taxonomy (NCBI): domain Eukaryota; kingdom Fungi; phylum Basidiomycota; class Agaricomycetes; order Cantharellales; family Hydnaceae; genus Hydnum; species Hydnum rufescens. The sequence goes on from MU129224.1 coordinate 8,207, forward strand.
TTAGTTTGGATGTCAGGCATTTCGAAACCTGAGAGTCCGCCCTTGGAAGGTTCAACTGCAGTGACTGATTAGATGGGGTATTACGAGAAGACCAAGTTGGCATAGGCATAGACACAGGAGGGAGTGTGGGACAACAGGGTGTGGGACGATGGCTGAGGTGAAACCACCTCAGGCACAAGATGATGTGAACCAGAAAGGCATGGTGCCACAGGTTGCTCTGATCCTTGTTGCACATGAGCCATATGATGCACAAGATATTGACAGGAGGATCTAGCAGAGCATATCCTGTCAGCTTTACTCCACAGACAATGAAAATAGATGCATGAACAGAGAATAATGCTATTGTTACAGAGCAAGAACTCCTGCGACAGAAAGCCACGACATGAAGTGTAGCTTGAAGTTGATTGAGACAGACTGGAGAGACCACAAAAATGCATGAAAACCAATGGAAAACTGCATGACTTCATGAGCAATGGAGCAAGATCAAATAAAAACTCCTGCTAATGGAAAGCTACAGACACAGAGTGTAGCCCAACATATAGCTCAAAGTTGACTGAGATGGATTGGGGAGATCATGAAAACATGTAAAAAAAAATGATGGAGAATTTGTGGACCTGATGAGTGATAGGGCGAGATCAAATAGCAACTCCTGCCAATGGAAAGCCACAACACGAAGTGTAGCCCAATGTCTAGCCTGAAGTTGATTAAGATGGATTGGAGAGACCACACGTGAAAAGTGATGGAAAAACTGTGACCTGGTGAGCGATAGGACGAGACTGAATAACAACTCCTGCTGATGGAAAGCCGCAACACAAAGTGCAGCCTGACATCTAGCTCGAAGTTGATTAAGATGGACTGGAGAGACCCCAAAAATGACAAAGCCGTCTAGTTCAAACACCTCGGATTCTGCTGATGCGACCAAACAAACAATGCAATTATAATGGGATAAAAATACATAATGTTAGGGGATTTCGAGCACCAGATGCCATTTCATGTTGGATCTAATCCTGAAAGTCTCCCACACTCCGAAACTCTTCAGTGTATCCAAACCAGCCAAGAACTCGTACCAGCTCATTGTGAAGAGTCACATGTGAGGGAGAGAGTCTGCTCACAAATGTCCCAGGCTTTCTTTCCCAGAAGGCATGAAGCAACATCATAAACCATCGAAAGCATGAGACTGACAGAGTGGCTACCTTCACTCTGTTCTTGGAGGGCAATGTGAAGCTCAAAATCCTGCATGGTGAATGAACATGCTGCCATTTTGTGTGGACTATGAGACACCAGTTGGGGAGGGATGGGGTAGAGGTCGTGTTCAAGGAATTGGGGACCCATCTGTGCTGAATTGATGTGAATACAGGGCGCAACTGCAAGTAAGGCATCTCGTTCTTCCGATGATCGCACTCGATCATACACCACAGAGGCATAATACAAGTCCATGGCCTGACACCCAATTTGAGTATATCAATGCTGGGGAGCATTATCAACTCAACACCCAAATAATTCTGGGCCTTGGCTCTTGCCTGAGTGCTCTCCAAGACTTCTTGTGCCAGCATGTAGTCCTTAAAATAGATGGACATCCTGTACACAATTCGTCCTTGTTTCTTCGACCGCTTTTTGTTAACACGAGAGCGACTCGTTGCCAATGTGCCCATTGAACGAAATTCTTCCAAGGTCTCTTGCTCGTAGGGGAGAGCATTCTGGCCCTCAGATCCATCAACCTGAAATTTGTTGATGGTAACAGCATACCAAGTCCCTAAGACAGGGATAGCAGCTGTGGCAGGAGGGCCAGTGACAGGAGAAGGGGTAATGGTAGAAGGAGAGGCAAGGGCAAGGGGGGGAAAAATGGGGGGAGGAGGGACAACAGCAGCAGCAGCAGCAGGGGTGACAGCGGGAGGGCTGATGATGGGAGGGTCAACAGCAGGAAGGGCAACGGCAGGAGAGGCAACAGCAGGAGGGACAATGGCAGAAGGGGAGACAACAGTGAGAGAAGGGGTAGCAGCAGGGGTGATGGTGGGAGGGACCACAGCAGGAAGGGCAATGGCAGGCGAGGCAATGGCAGGAGAGGCAATGACAGGCAACACAATGGCAGAAGGGGAGGCAACAGTGAGAGGTGGGGCAATGGCGATGGGGGGGGTCGACAATGATGGGAGAGGGGACAACAGCAGCAGCAGGGGCGATGATGGGAGGAGCAACAGCAACACAAGGGATGATGGCGGCAGCAGGGGCAATGGGAGGGACAATGGCGGGAGGAACAACAGGGGAGGCAATGACAGGAGGGGCAATCATGGGAGGTGCAGAAGCAGTTGCCATGGCCACATCATCAACAGAGATGGCAGCGAAGTTCATCTCCATTGTGGATTGCTCTTCAGCATCCACCGGAAGCCTCCCATGATGTGAGGACGACTCGGCATGAACAGACTCACTCCGATCACTGGGAAGTAATCCAGCATCTCGCAAGGACCCTATAGGGGGGGAGCAAGAACGATCCCGAACGTTGCGATGAGAACCACCCTCACCACGATGCAACGAACGATCGTCCCCAGGTTGAGAACGGAAATCGTCCGCATACGGGAATGCTCTTGCCAATCAAAATCCCGATCATAGACACCTTCGTGCTTTACCCCTCCAATGTGCCCTGAGATACCGAGCTAAAGGTGTTGCATCTTTGTTCTTCACCCTTACATGGTGATCAAGGACAACCATGATCCTCTGGTATGATGCAACATCACCCGCGGCAGCATTCCGAATTAAATCGCGCCCTTCGTTCTCTGTGATATCACCCCATGAACGCTGTTGGGGGGACGGTTGTTCATTACGTCCGGAAGGGATAACAGTGGCGACAGCAGGCATGGGAGCGGCACGATCTTGGGGACAGGACGGGGGAGAGCGGGACGGGGGACATGGACGTAATCGGGCTCATCGGGGAGGATGAAAGCTGGAGGGCTGTGCGACGGGAAAATTGACTGTAATGCATGGTCATATCCCCGGGGATAATCGATAACTCCCCAAACCACATCGACCATAAACTGAAGCCTCGCCGAAGGCACCTCAGTTGGGCGAAGAACCTTCCAAGGCTGAATCCCAGCGCAGTTGCGGATGTTTGCAATTAAAAAAACACCACAATCCACAGTTCCTGTCTGCTGTGGAGACTAGGGAATCATAGTCAGAAAAGAACCAACAATGGAAGACCTGACGAACAGTATCCTTAGACCCAATGAAAGTCCATGCCTCAAGGTCGAATGAACACGTCTCGAGCGCAGCGAGGTCTGCTAAGTATTTCCGCATGATCTCCGATAACAAATTCAAAGGTGGAAGGCAGAAATATCGAGTCCATGTACGTGACAATACGTCTCTTAAAGTCAATAGAAACGGTTGCCCAGTGACTCTGGGATTTGAGATGGATTGGTACGATAATTCGCTCCATGTGCGTAAACACAGGATGACGAAGATCCTTGTGCCATGTTGCCACTTTGTCGAAACCATCAAGTAAGCGCGAAAAGAAAAAGGTGTTGAAGACATGGACGGTAGGGCATGCAAACATCTTCAGGACATCGATATACGAGTTGATCGCATCATCATTGACCAGAGTGCCATCTCGAAACATGATGAAACCTCCTTCGGAAGGGAGGTGTGGAGGCCGTGGCCTCTGCCCATACTTCCTACGAGCCATGCTCTGGACCTAAGCCAGGAGAAAGGTATTAGATTCAAATGTACAGAAAAGCTTGAAAGTCACTCGCATTATCCAAAACCATCTGGGGTGGAGCTGAATAAAGATGATAAGCCGTAAGCTCACCAAGAGCCAAGGTGGTGAGTAATGGGTCCAAAGGAGGGTTAATCCGAGCTGATTCCAGCGCACCAGGCGCATCGGGATTCGTAAGCGGGAAGACAGAGATGGGAGGATTTCGAGCACAGAAAAAGGGCCCCGGGCCAAGAACTTTGCCACCACTTCGTACGACTTCGTCAATAGCGGTATGGACTCTTGTTGGGGGTCTACCACTACCAATGCTTCGAGAAAAGCCTGCTCTTCATAATATTTCTTGTCCCTGTATTGGTAGTAGAACCCTGGATAGCCGTATGCAGGGGCCTGAGAACCAAGGAAATGGATGATCAAAGGGGACTGCATACTCCACTGATACAAGAAGGAAGTCGTGCTCCGTCCTGGTGAGACATTGGTCGTATTTCGCCAAGGTGTCTTCAAACATGGTATCCTGTCCCAAACCGTCTCGGACCACAGTTCCAAAATGGTCGCTGCAAACATGGGTACCCCATCTCGTTCCAATCCTCTGACGACTCCAGAGACACGGGAGTCCTCCAAATCCTCCATGCGGAAAACAGCACCAATGAGTTTGTCATTGACACCAAAATGGGGACAAGGCATCCCAAGTTCTCGCGAGAGGCAGGCAACAAACTTGCACATCAACCATTGCGCATACCCTCGACACAAGTAACCATGCTGAAGGAATATCTCCACATCTGCCATGATTCGCGCTTTGGTATCATGGTGCTCGAAATGGCATCGGAAGTTGGCACCAGGATATTCACATGATGGGAGAGGAACAGGGACATGGAATCCATTTCTCTGTATATGGGAATACCACCTCTGGGCAGTGGTGCTCACGGATCCAACGAAGGTGGCCAAAGCATCCACATAGTGTTTCTTGAGGTAAAAGCGATTAGTGATAGGATCTAGGTCACGGGGTTGAGGGGTGTTTGGATCACTCGGGTGGCAATAAACGTAAGGTAGGTAGGGAGATGTTTATTCCATCTTTGAGGAAATCGTGTAAAGTCAGGATGGGCGACTAAGTTGAGAGGGGCCGTGGAGAGCATATCGTTGGGAAAGGGCATCAGCGGACCAGGGTCCATTGACATTCATACTGCCTTCATAGAAGGCAAAAGAAGGATAAGTCTCCAACCAAGCATTTGGCAGCTGATCGATATACTGGAACAACCGGCAACTGTTGGTGTACATCAAGCTCAAGGTTGGTGACAAAAATATGGCCATGATAAATTAGAGACTAAGTATAGATTAGTGATAGTGCAATAACTAGTGAGACAGAAATGTACTGATGTCAGCTGATATCTCCCCTGAGGCGACAGTGAGGGTGCAAAGGTCAGGATATTCCTCCAATGGATGGTAGACAGTATTTGACAGCTGTCCTGAGCTTGACCACATGATGGGTTCTGTGAGATCTATGGTCAAGGCACATAAGACAAGCTAACCGCGATGCAAACTGACAACATACACTCAACAGAAGCTTCAGATAACTCCCTGGTAAGGAGGAGAGTCGGAAGGGTCAACCAACAAGTTCTGGATCCTTGTGAGGATGATGCGATGCTCCAGAGTGCATCATGGCATCCTCAGCAGGGGGATCTTGAACCATTGAAGGGGTTCCACTGCCAGAACCTAGTTCTTGACCCTCGCAGGGATGATGCAATGCTCCAGAGGGCACCACAGCATCCTCAGCAGGGGGGTCGTAAACATGGCTTGCGGAGAAAGTGACATCAGCACAGTTTGAAATTTGGATCTGTCACCTGCTCAAATCGTTCACCCACCTCAGTGTTAGGCAAACACCTCGAGCTAGACATCAGGCTACACTTTGTGTCGTTGCTTTCCGTTTAGTGGGCATGGTCGCTGGACATTATTTTCTTTCATATCCTTTTCACCCTTTCCATCTTCTGCTGCCGATCGAAATGGGGACAATGACAACAGAACTATTGTCCTATCGCAGGTGCCAGCTGCACACCCCGTCCACTTACTCCTCTACCTGAAACAGAAATCATTGATGGAGACACACCTCCAAGGTCTCTATACATTCCTTTCCTGTCTTACTGTTCATGCCAGCAAGGTGTGGGCTCTGCTGCACAATGAAACTGAAGCAGTAAGTCGCCTTAATATCTGTTTGCTAATGTGAAGCTCAGTCCCCATCAATCTCCCATTCTAGTCACTTCCCATTATCTTCTCCCTCACTTCCAGGACCCTTGAAAATAAGTTCGGAAAGTACAAAACCTTGTGGGGAGATATCTGGCTGTTTAAGAGTTGTCTTAATCGGACAGACTTAAAGAAATATAGTAAGACAGATAACACTCAGGCTCCAAGCTCCCCCTGATGTACATCTTCTGGCAATATAGATTTTCAAGCTGCCACATACTCGAAAGGTATCTGCACCCAGTTGCGCAAACACTACAGGGGGGCAAGTCAATCGAGAACCAGGGATTGCGGTTCTTCCACATTCAACGAGTTGTCCTACACACACCTGGTGATCAAGTACCAACGTTCCTCCGAGATTGGATACATCTCCCAACACCCATTCCAAGTATCCCCTCAACTTCAAATAAATGCCAGCACTCCCCAACCCCTCTAGAGGCTCCTTTGAAGTGATTGAAAGATGATTCTCTTTCAGTAGATGCAATGGATATCGATGACTTGTCAAACACCAAGGATGGATCTGCCATGGATGTCGATGATCCCCAGAGTGATCCCCTCCCAATCCCTACTACCTCTGGTACCTCCAAGATCGATCAATATCAGCAATGAGGAATCAAACCCCAGCTCCTACCACTCTGACATCAATGATGCACCAAATAATGCCCCGGAACCCTGCGGGCCCTATGTGTGATCACAGCCACACACTGGATTGGGATTTAGAAAACCGTTTCCTCAGTCTAGATTCCCACCACAACATTGTTCATGTAGATTCTCAGGGCAGGCCCTACACCTGTAAAATTGGTGGTACTGGGTTAGATATCAGCCTTGCCCAATTCTACTTCATCCTTGTCGATTCACGAAGTTGACAATTTCCACACAATAAATGATCTTTTGTTTGAAGAGTGTGCTTAAATAATAGAAAGCTAAAGGTGGTGATTAGACTGTTGGTGCTTGCTTTTTTATTCACTCCGAGTCGTGGCATCGCTACCCTCAAGAACTCGAGTTGTAACCAGGGTCATGGTCATCCACAATTGGAACATGTGGCAGGACATACATTCAGAAAAAATAATGGGAAAAATCAAGAATATCACACCATAATGAGCTGCATATGCACATGAAAAACACTTCAGAATGCATTGCAGCTGAGCCAATCATATCATACCTTGTTCAGGGAGTGAACAGTTAATAGTGTCATTATGGGAGTTCCCCCATCAGTGGCCAGAACACGAGTTTCTCGAAGATCCTGCAAATACTTTGCAATATATTCTGTGGCGCCACTCATATGAATTATCCCAGCAACTGCGGCGTGAAGCCTTAAGAACCATGGATCTGGCAGATGTGTCATATCTCCTGGATCCCAATGATCCAGAAATGTGACTATGGTTCCATCCACGGGGGTTCTGTACATCCTCTCATGTACTCTGACCATGTAGCAATGTGGAATGGGAGGAATGTGATAGGGCTAACATGAACTTGTTAGATCAGCTCCACCATGATATGATAAACCTCACATCTGGAATGAGACACCAATCAAATCTGTCGAATGAGTGGTGCTCATTGAGCATCATTACTAAGCGAATTGAAAGGTTCATTAATTCGACCTGTGATGTCACTAGGAGGAATGCCTCCAAATTGTTGGATAATACCCCACATCGTGTGGAGTTCATCTGGCCTAGGCTACAATTAACATGCCAGATCAAATGAAGCGGAATGGTCGACTAACGTCTTTCTTTTCGGGAAATGGTAGACCAAGGGATGATGTGAGCTAGTTCTACATAAGCCCGGCTTTCTTCGGACCAACATCCAGACATCCAATCAATGGCAGATGGGTAACTGAAGTACATAACCATCACGTTCCCTGGTCTAAAATATTCTCAATTACTGCCAGTTCAGTAGAGTTGAATTTGGAATTTTTACCAGCTCATCAAACTTTAAGTCCTTGGTGTAAATTCAACCTGGATTGGTGGATCAGGCTTGGGGGTGATCCCACTTGGAGTCTTCTCACCTGACGCCCTCACTATTGGTTGCTAAAATGACTTGATCAGACTTGATGGGGTAAGGTCACATACTGGGTATGATGATATTGTTAAACCAAATGTTAGCTTGCAAGAGAAGTTTCTCAGGGTCTCCTTGCGTCGCAAGGATGGAATTGATGACATAGTCATGGGCACCTGGGGGGCACAGTCCAACATTGCCTTGAGAAAACGCTGCATGGACACTGGTGTTTTTGGTTGATTTAGGGTCTCCATGGTGATACAGAGACCCTTGGCCTCCTTGATCAGGCTTTTATACTGGTCCAGAGTTCAGGAAGGGAAGAGCATGGGCAATCAAGCCATCAACGTGGAGAGACATTGTGGTAGTAAGATACTATAATTGGTTAGTCAGCAGGTGCTTTCACCCAGCAATCCAAAGGAGCCAGACAGCCCCATGCCTGGTTAGTCCTTGGGATCCCACTCAACCTTCTGTGCTCATCCACCAAATATTGCATTACAGTATCTATGTTCAAGTACTATGGGCAGTCAGATTCTCTAATGAGCATGAGTGGAGCCAAAACGGACTTTGGGCAACATCCGGAAGCAAATTAAATCAGCAGAGCTGGTTGGCTCATCAATGTACCAAGTCATTTCTTGAGGTAGCAGTGGTGAACTTCTCAACAAATTGAATTATAAAGGAAAGCTAACCGGCCAGCAGGAAGAGGCGTGATTTCAGTTTTGGCAAGACTGGGGAAGATAGAATATGCGGATTTGCATCTGGGTGTTGCCCAAGGGCAAGAACAGCATTAGCTACCCTTCTGCATCAACAGTTTCTCTTAATTCTCAGTTCTAATTTTGATTGGGCAAAAATTTAGCCAACTACAAAATTTAAGTGCCCTGGGTCAAGAGGGGTCCAAAATGCTGCTAAAATCCAGGAGATATCATGTTTACTTTTCAGGGGTGACTTCTGGACAGTGCTGTTTTCAGCGGACAATCTTCCATGTAACTACTCACCTAATTACTTGTTCATGGTTGGTTTTCTTTTGGGTTTCTTATCCCAGGGGCTCTGGTGGCCCCTCTGGAGCACTTCCAAATTTTTAATTTTTAATTTGGCAGAAAGGAACCATGGGACTCATTCAAGCTAAACCTCTGGCCACATACTACAAGACACCCCTTTGGACACAGTTCTGTCCCAATTGTGGATGAATTCTCTATAGATAATGAACTGAGGTGTTGGCAGTCACCACAGAGTGGTTCGAACTGGTAGAGGGGTGTCACAAATTTCAAGCGAACCTATGGTCAAAATAGGTGAGCATGGGGATACCCTAGTGAAAGTAGCAGCCTGGAAACAAATCCTCCCCCTGATTACTAAGCGGGTGAGGGTGGACTTGAAAGATCGAGAGCTCAAGTGGAAAGGCAGGAAGGATGTAATAGGAACATCCTTATCCTTGTTGGCAACCCTGCTCTTTTATAGTATTTACAAGAAGGTAGAGAAACTACAGGAAAATAGGAGAATCTTTAGATACCAGTGCTGTAGTACTGGTGAGAAAAGAGATGAGTATTCTCGGTGAGTAGCGCTCAGCGGCATGGCATTACTAATGGCATTCAAGCAGAATCTCTCCCTGATTACTAAGTGAGTGAGGATGAATTTGGATTGGTGAGACTTAGAGTAGCTCAGGTGAACAAGCGACAGAAGAAAGAACCCAAGAAGAAGTCCTTAGTATTTTTGTGAGCTTAAACTCAGATCCAGGAGGTAGATTGGCAAGGTTGTCGGCATAGCCTCACAGGGGTCACTTGTCTCCATCTCCAAATAGGGTTCTCAGTCGATTTTGTAATGGACACTCGCCGCAGACCCCGGTCGCTGTGGGGCCCAGTACATTGATTATTTATGCTTATTGCGGACAGCAAAGGCAAGAGCATAATTCATGGATGGGCTTGGCAGTTGCCAAGTTTGGCATCCCATCAGCGGGAATTGGAACCTATTGCTCACTAAGTCCCCAAATTCTCCACATTTTCGCAGTCTCTCCAATTCATCTCAATCAACTTCAAGCTAGACATCAGGCTACACTTCATGTTGTGGCTTTCCATCAGCAGGAGTTGGTATTTGATCTTGCCCTATTGTTCTCCATTTTGTTTCACACGTTTTTGCAGTCTCTCCAATCCATCTCCATCAACTTCAGGCTGGACATTGGGCTACACTTCGTGTTGTGGCTTTCCGTCAGCAGGAGTTGCTATTTGATCTCACCCTATCCCTCACTGGGTCTCACACTTTTCACACGGTTTCGCACTCTCTCCAATCCATCTCAATCAACTTCAAGCTAGACATCGGGCTGCACTTCGTGTCATGGCTTTCTGTTGGCAGGAGTTGCTATTTGATCTTGCCCTATCACTTGCCAGGTCCACAAATTCTCCATCATTTTTTTTTCATGCATTTTAGTGTTCTCTCCAATCCATCTCAATCAACTTCGAGCTAGATATCAGGCTACACTTCGTGTTGTTGGTTTTCCATCGGCAGGAGTTTTATTCGATCTCGCCCCATTGCTCACCAACTCACACAGTTTTTCCATTGCTTTTCACACGCTTTTGTGGTCTCTCCAATCCATCTCAATCAACTTTGAGTTAGACATCAGGCTACACTTGCTGTTGTGGCTTCTCATCTTCAGGAGTTGTTTGACCTCACCGTATCACTCAACGAGTCTCCCTGTTTCCCATCATTTTTCACGTGTTCTATCAATCACAAACTACACAGCAGTCGAGTCATCACCCTATATCACCCCCTGCAAAGTGTCCTATCTATCCTATGTTAGTCTGTCAGTTTTCACTGTTTATATTTCTGCTAAGCTGTCCTCTATTGTTGGGTTCCACAGTACACAGTACTCTGCCAAAAATGGCCTCAGGCATCAACAGAGCTCCACCTAGACTGAATACCCAGATGAATCATACCAAGCTGCAAGAAGATGCCATCCCTCATCAGCAACCCAGAACGAAGAAACAGAAGAGTTGAGCGAAATTCCCTAAGCAAGAAACCATTGGCCGTGGACCTTCCGGGCCCTTGTACTCATCTGCAGCTCCTGCACCATCACTGTCCCAGCTCCCTGAGTATGATGTTTGTGGATCGATTCCATTGACATTAGACTATGATATAGATGATGTCCCACTGATTCACATACATCTCAAATCTGACAAGCTATCTTGTCACGCATGTCAAAAACATGCACAGGCTCATCACTGGAGTTCCACCATGCTCCCCTAATTAATACAGCCCTTCATGGCCTTCAAGCAGCAGGGAGTGAGACCGACCATGTCAACATCCACAGGGTGTTCGCCATGTTCTTGCCCCTATGTCTGCACTTTACAGGTGGTTTGCATCTTCATGGATTGTATGTTGCAATCAGCCAGTGTTTTCATTCCCTCTCGCTAATCAAGCATTCAGATCTTCAATATATCACTCTGGCTGTATGTCAATGTCAGCCTGCTGCAACCCAGTTAATCCAGCATGGCATCTTCCCATGTGCCCCAGTATGGCCATCTTTAGCAGTTAGTTTGGACATGCTGGAGTTTGTGGCTGAGCTCTTTGTGCATGTCGCCCCTAACAAGAGAGCATGGGCAGCAACATTGGAGAAATATCTCAATGTCTGTGGTTATCAGTTTGCTGCAAAGGATTCTTTATGTTGTCGATTCACGAATGCCCTATCTCACTACCAGATGCTGGTCCACCTTGTTGATATTGAGATATCCAAAATTGTCGATCTTAATCGGACTTCTGCGGAATGCCTCCCATCACATTGCACTCTTGATGAGGTGGCTCCAGTGAATGAGCACATTTACTGGAATGCACATAACTACATCACACCTTTGGTTCCCCAACATGAGCCCAGCTTGTATCTGCAATCTCACTGTCCCCTTTGTTTTGGAGGAAACCATACTGACCGGCTCGGTATAGAAGAAGGATGGGGAGCTCCGATGACTGTCAAATCAAACTCTGGTTCAGCCAGTGTGTAGATGGGAGACTGTATTTCTGTTTTTATTCAATGGGCTGGTTCGCTCTGATGGTTGATCACTCTCTAACAAGTTAGGTATGGTACTCAGTGGAGGATAAGATTGTGGTATGGACTAGCTATAGTCAATGATATATCGTGGGATGCTTGTGAAAGGCTTATACATGTTGTATTGAACTGTTTACTGCTATTTGTGGGTACCTATTTGTGTCCTCCTGGTCAAAATGCGGATTCTAAAGAGGACTCTAGACTAGTTTAAGCTTGATTTAGTATGTCAATGTGTTTCTTTCTTCTTCTGACTTAACTTTGTTTTTACTCACCTTTCCTTGGATGTCCAGCAACTCTAACCTTAGGTCCTGCAACTATCCTTGGCTCAGTATTTCATGTAGAGGGCTTCCAGTGACTTAGTCTTAACAACCTTGTATATGACTTAGCTCCAGATGGCTTTAGATCAGTACTCTCTTAAGATGCAAGCAGATTTGTAGACAGTAGTATATTCCAGTAGTGAGAAGATGATGGGGGGATACAGGAAAATCTACCAGCTTTTATACCTTTCTGAAGGTGGCTGTGTTTAAAGAATATGACTCACTCCTAGGTGAGTCATATGTGAGAACAATAGGGTTGTCAAGGAGAGTGAGTCATTCATAAAGTGGTTGCATGATAGGTGAGTCATTCATAAAGTGGTTGCAAGATAGGTGAGTCATTCATAAACAGAACAAAAGGGTTGCTAAGAAGGTGTTATCTTTCATAAAGTGGTTGCAAGGAGGGTGAGTCATTCATAAACAGAACAAAAGGGTAGTCAAGGGAGTGTTATCTTTCTTATCTGTGAGGTTCTAGAAGTTATTTGTGGTAATGGGAGATGAAATCAAAGGATATTTCCGAGTTCTTGGAGATTAATTTGTTTGTAGTCCAGTGGTTAAGATGTTTTTGTTGCTGGTTGACAATGGGGACAAGTGCATGGGATGGGATTTGATGCAGAAACAACAGTTTACATCCGTAATAGACGTTCTTGGTATCATTCGATGCGGATTTTTAACAGCTTTCTGGGCGCGGTGGTTCCGAGCAGATCCGGTGTAAACTGACAGAGAAATTTGTTTTTTACTGATGGGTGTTGATTCCGACAGTAATATTGTTCTGTAGAGTTCAGTTTTGATCTGTTCTTTGCGTGCTCAGTACCGTTGGATGCGGATTTTTTATATCTTTCCAGGCGTGGTTGTTCCAAGAGGATTGGATGCGAACTGACGGAGAAATTCGTTTTTTACTGAAAATCCCGGATTTTGACAGTAATATTGGTCTGGAGAGTGCATTTCTGGTCCGTGGGACTTGTGTTTGGTACCGTTCGAAAGGTGTGAATCGTAGCTTTCTAAGCGTTATATGGGCGTACCTCTCCGATCAAAACTGACGGAGTTATAGAACGAATTCGATTTCTGCGTGTAGCTGTAATTAATTTCGTAATTGGTCATGTGATCGTCCAAAGGCTGGGAGTGGTGTGATTTCGTGTTTTCTGATACTGGATGTTTTTATCTTCCACATCGGTCTACTGTGAGTCAAGGCTTCCTTCACCCTCAATGGGTGATATATTGACTCCTTTTGTGTTTTCTAGTGTTTCCTGTATTGTCTGCATTGATGCCAACTTCCAACTCAAGCACAACTGTGATCTGGATCGAAGGATGGGCCACAAGGGTGAAACTGGCACACAGGACCCTCTGGTTATGTTGCCTCAGAGTATATGGCTCAGTGATGAACATTTGGCTGAGTGGGAGGTGAAAATCAACTCCATGTGACCAGCAAAGGCTTCAAGGACTGCGAGTAAGCGAAAGGTTGCTCAGATGACTGAAGATGACACTGCCAATGAGGAAGATCATGTTGAACCTGGGATGATGTTACCTGCATCAGCTCTCAACCAGTGCCTAGAATCCTTCACAGCAGCTGATGGAAATCATGTCAAAGCATCCACCCAAAAATTCAACTCCATGGGTGTCATGGCACTTCTCTGCCAGCATGATCGGGCAATTTTCCTTGCCAACATGGTGACTGCTGGTGAGAAGCAGTTTTATGCCTACGCTCTCATTGCTGCGTTACTGTGTGAGCTACCTGAATGTTGGAAAGTCAGTCTGCTGTATGATGTTGCTTGTGCACTTCAGCAGAGTCTGGCAAAATGGCAATTTATGCCAGGGTGGCTTGACCAGATCTCTTTTGGTGTCTCGATATTTCATGCATATAGCCACCAGTGGGTATGGTTGCCAAAGTCAGGTTCAGTTCAGGTTTTGCCCCATTTGGGCAAAACCTGAACTTAACCAAAACCTGAATCTTCTCAATTGGCAAAACCTGAACCTAACCTGAAGAAAACCTATCTTAGGTTAGGTTCAGGTTTAACCAAGGTTCAAACCTGAAATCATGAGCCCCTTCAGACAGGAGAAATATCTGAGCTCAACACTGATTTTAACCATAATCCAGAATGAGTCACCAATTCTGGCAAGTTCCAGAATTATGTAAGCAGGTTCCTTGGTGGAGAAATATGTTACTTTGAAGTGAAGTTATACATAAAACCTCATAAACAGTTTATATTGACTATAGTCTATGTATAGTCAATATAAACATTGTATGGGGTTTTATGTTTAACTTCACTTCAAAGTAATCTATTTCTCCACCAACAAACCTGCTTACATAATTCTGGAACTTGCCAGAATTAATGACTCATTCTGGATTATGGTTAAAATCAGTGTTGAGCTCAGATATTTCTCATGTCTGAAGGGGCTCATGATTTCAGGTTTGAACCTGGGTTAAACCTGAACCTAACCTGAACCTGAAAACATGGGGCCCAAAACCTGAACCTGAGTTGAGGAAAATTACATGAAACCTGACCCCAATGGAACCTGACTTGGGTCAGGTTCAGGTTCAAACTCAGGTTTTCCAGGTTTGTAACCTAACTTCAGCAACCATACCAGTGGGTGTGTCAATTGTGGTACCACCCTAGGAAGGCGGAGCTTTGGGGTCTTTCTGATGGGGAAGGTTGTGAACATTTCTGGAGTGAGCTCATGAGGCTTATCCCCTGCCTTCAAGTTTCTGGGGTGAGTATCTTGAAGTGGACTTGCATGTACTAGCATGGTAATAGCTGGCTTGTAGCATCATCATAGGTTGTTCGTGATAGACCTCCAAGTCGAATACCTCAATGAAATGAAACAACAAGGCACAGCAAAATGGATTCAAGAATGAGCTGCAAGGGCAAACGAGCATCTGTTTGAGGCAGAGCAAATACTGGGTGACTGTTCAATCCAGTATTTCCTTGCCCAGTTCAAGGAACAATGTGATTATCAGAGCAAACCTATGACTCGTAAATATTCATCATTGCTCAAGGGGGAACTCAACAGGCTCATCATCTATGCTATTGATTAGGTCAATCAAAGCTAATGGGAGCCCATGCTGTCAAGCAGATTCTAATTTTATCAGAAACTGCCGACCTGTTGGCTGCCAGATTAGACAACCTCAATGTCGAACTCCTTGCTCTGGAAAAAGAGGGGTTAGAGGTTACAGCATCTTCAGAGCTGAAGACAAATATTGATGAGACTAAAGAAGCTTTGCACAAAGTGCAAAATAATGTTGCATGAAAGGTGGCTGCACTGCAGGCCATGGATGCGACATCCTTTACATCACTTGAGGAGATGAGATGAAGCCCTTGGATCAATGTGCAACTAAACCTCCATGTGCTGTGTACTCAACTTGTTGCAAAGCTTCACGCATGAAAGTTTGAACTTAGTTCTCTGGATCGTGCCCACACAAATCAAAAATTAGGTATTTACTCTTTGTCATGATGTGTTCCTTCTCTCCTGACCACCACATATACTTAAGATCACAACACCCATGCTCACATCAATGCAGCAGTCAAAAGTTGTACACCTGCAATCCAGTCAAATCTGAAATGCTATAATGAGAAGATTTGGCAACTTCTTTCCATGAGAGGGAAGAATGGCATTCCAAACAATGCTTACATCCCCCCAGAGATTGAGCCTGATGGTCTCCTGAAGATGGGTGTCAATCAGCCAGTCTGGCAGGATGCCAATATTGCTGATTTCCCCAATGGGAATGTTCCTGATTGGCTGGCAGATGAGTCGGTGCACACTAATATCCATGTGGCACAAGAAATAATCAACTGCAAGCAAGACCTGCTCTGATGTCAGGCAGAATATTCAAATTTGCACACTTGGTTCAATGCTGAATTTAAGGCCACAAAGAAGGCCTTTGATGTCTCAGTGGGTGTGTTTCAGTCTTTGTTTAGGGCAATGATGTGGTACTGAAAATTGATTCAGACCTAGACATCAAGTACTTCCTATTGATCAAACTCCACTACCTCGATGATATAGGTTTGCAGTGGAAGGCTGATGCCATTGCATTGCCAGGAGCTGATGGTGGCCCAGAATGGGATGTGATGCCACAGCTGCCATTGTTACAAAAGGCTATATCTTGCACCAAGACTGAAGACCTTGTGGAGTTGGTGATAATAGATGGTATGTCAGATAATGCAAGTTCTGATGATGATGATGGAGGGGAACTGGAGGAGGCACTGTCAGAGGTTGATGCTGTGGTTCTGAATGCCCTTGATCATGTGGACTCCTGGTTTCATGCTGCATAATTTTGTGGTTCTACATTCCATACTTTGGGTAGATATAAAGAATCTTTACTTTGGATTGAAGTTGGCTAGTGAAAAATTTGACCAAGTTCCTCACTAAGTGGGCCCCAGAGGCCAAAGGGCACCTAACTTTGATGGGGCCCCAATGGGCCAATAGGCCTAAGAATATTGGGGCCCCAGAGGCCTAAAATACCCAAATTTGGGGCCCAAATCAGTCTACTGCAGTGTTTTTTGATATTGTTTTGGGGCCCATTGGGGCCCCTGGTTTTGTAACCCTAACTAGGCCCATCCTGTGACTCATTTTTAGGGCCTATCTTAGGTACTGAAGATGGCTGTCCAGGCTGTGAATAATCAAATAATAGAGATCTAGGGTTTGAATTGATATCACAACAGTTGGATTTACAGGGGTTGCTGCAAGGTATCCCCCTTGTGCAAGTCCCAAACTAGGCCAAGCATCACCCAGACTCCATTGGGATATATTCTATGGTTGTCCCATCTGCAAGGGAGGCAAGGGTAAGTATACATTCATCCTGTATACAGAAGTGAAGGGGTTGAGCCATCAGATGTTCTACAACATATTGTAGGTATATATCAGCTAAAAGTGGTAGTTGACTCACCCACAATGCTTGGGACTTCTCAAGGCATTGTGACCATGAACACATGTCTTGTATTGGCTTGCACCTCCTGAAAAAAATCCCACATCAAAACACTGTGATCTGATCATGTAATGCACTCATGATGCCTGAAGGAGGTTCCTAACATGACCCAAGAATTTATGTAATTATTGTCCTCAGGTCGTGAGGTTTGGTGAAAGGTGGGGAGTAAAATAATATCTGCAGTTATTGTCATGGATTCAGTGGATTTTCGCACTGGTGTGTCCTCCCTGCCTCCAGATTGCATCCATGGCTGCGCTTTCTAGCAGATGACCTTACTGTAAGATATAGCACCAAATAGACACACTTTTTAATATTCTTCTTGTTGTAACCAGATGTTTTGGTATAGCTCAAACTGCTGTTTTTTGTATGAATGACGTGTTTGCAAACAGGAAGGTGTTGGGTGTGATTGAGAGGATTCGGCGTGATTACGATCGTTCTCTTCACGTCAATGAATTAGGAAACTGGCCTGGGCTTGGCTTATATTCTAGTGATTGGGAGAGGGACTATCGATATAGAAGTAAAGAAGCAAAGGTAGTGCGAGATGATGCTGTAGATAATACCTTGTGAGAGACAGTCCTTGGTGGATGCTTATCATAGAGATATTGGCGGGCGGACAGACTGGTTACGAGGTGTTATAACTGGGTGTGGTATATATCTGGCAGGGGGGTATATTGGTTACTTTTCCAGGAAGGTTCGTATGGAGTTACTCATTACTCGATTACGAGCTCTAGAAGGGTAATGAGCAAGATTACATCTACAATGGACATATATTGAAGGCAAGAATTGTGGGAGATATCAAATAGAGTGAGTAGGATTTACCAGTGGGGACGAGAACTATGATGGATGAAAGGAGGAGTAAATTGGCTTATTCATGGTGAAAAAGAAAGAGACATACGAAATAAATATCTGAATTTGTATTCCAGTGACTCAATTTGCGTTTGCTTGTAAGGATGCTAAAGTTGATGAAGAGCAGTAGCTTGCTATACCTTATGATAGGCTTTCTTTCGTTTTTGCTCGCGTAGGTATGACCATACGATAGGAGGTTTGTATCGATATATTTGGGTTCTATAAATCGGTGGATGAGGAACTTAGTTCGCTTAACTGTGGCACTGGTCAAGGTCATAGATGGAGTAGTACTTTATATTATAAGAATGAAATTTAATTCCTGACGTCAGGGTTTCCTTTCATAATCGAAGTAAAAATGTAACTACTAGTGCTAGTAGAGAAGGACGTTCCACCAGAGATATGATTGGATGGGCAGTAATGTTGATGATCTGTAACTGGTCGATTCAGAGTTCGTAATGACTGAAAGCTGTATGTGAGCTTCAGGGCCAGTGCACATCTGCATGTCTGGATATGGTCACTAGGTGAAAATGGAAGTGCATTATCATGG
>MU129224.1:26804-39468 GCA_014904985.1 Hydnum rufescens UP504
ACATCTCTTTCGACTGGCTGTAGCATTGATTGTGAACCAATGGGTTGTGACTCTTACACAGTCATCAATATCGTGCAATGGTCCGGACGAAGCGCAACACATCAATGACAAAAGAGTAACATACCACATAAATTCTTGTTGCATTTGTGCTGGGGAGCACGGATCCACAGACTCTAAGCTTCAAGACCTTTTTCATGCGTGAACTTTGCAACACACGTTGAGTCACCCAGCACATTGGAGGTTTAGTTGCACATTGATCCAAGGGCTCATCTCATCCCTCCTCAAGTGATGTAAGGTGTCGCATCCATGGCCTGCAGCTGCAGCCACCTTTCATGCAACATTATTTTTGCATTTGTGCAAAGCTTCCCCTTTAGTCCTCATCAATATTTGTCTTCAGCCTCTGAGATCTGTAACCTCTAACCCCTCCGTTTTTCCAGCAGCAAGGAGCTCCCATTGAAGGTTGTTAATCTGGCAGCCAACCAGGCCTCGCAGTTGTTCCTGGATAAATTAGAATCTGCTTGACAAGCATGGGCTCCCATTAGCTTTGACGCCCTACATCAATAGCATACCTAGATATGAGCCTGTTGAGTTCACCTTGAGCAATGATGACTATTTACGAGTCATAGGTTTGCCTGATAATACACAATTGTTTCCTTGAACCTGCGGGCAGAGAAATACCCTGGATTGAACAGTCACCCAGTGAGTGATGGCTTCTCTGACTCGAGAGACAGAATGCTCGTATCCATATGCACTCATTCCTTGAAAAGCCATTTTGCTGCGTGCCTTGTTGTGCTCATCGATTCTTTTGAGTTATCGCGGACTTGGAAGCGTTCATCCCACGATTAACAACCCTACTGAGAGCTACATAGGTCCACTATTACCATGCTAGTACATCAAGCCCACTTTCAAGATCACTCACCCCAGAAACTTGAAGGCAGGGGATAGCCTCCAATCGAGCTCACTCCAGAAATTTTTCACGTAACTTTTCCCATCAGACAAGACCCCAAAAGTCCGCCTTCCTAGTTTCGGTACCTAAAAATTGACACACCCAACCTGGTATGCGCGATTGCTCGGACTTCTAGGGTCCTATTCACACCTGGAACAACCTGAGTTGAAACTGCAACCTACCTCACAGTCAGGTTCCATATGGGTCAGGTCTTCATGTCAACGTCGTTCTCACACCTCAGCGTTCCAGGTTTTGGGCCCAGATGCACGGTTTTTCCAGGTCAGGTTAAGGGTTCCAGGTTTGAACCAGGGGTCAAAACGCTGAAATCATGAGCCCCTTCAGACATGAGAATCTATCGGTGAGCTCAACACTGATATTGTTTTAACCATAATCCAGAATGTAGCTCAATTAATTCTGCAAGTATCAGAATTATTGCCGATAAAGTTCGAAGGTATTTGAGATTGGTTGAGAAATAGATTACTTTGAAGTGAAGTTAAACATAAAGACCCCATACAATGTTTATATTGACCTATACAGATAGACTATAAGTCAATATACTGTTTATGAGGTTTTATGTGAATCACCCACTTCACCTTCAAAACGTAACATACTTTTCCACCAAGGAACGCTCTTACATCAATTCTGGACACTTGCCAGAATTGGTGGACTCATTCTCCGCGATTA
Source organism: Hydnum rufescens UP504 (assembly GCA_014904985.1). Classification (NCBI taxonomy): domain Eukaryota; kingdom Fungi; phylum Basidiomycota; class Agaricomycetes; order Cantharellales; family Hydnaceae; genus Hydnum; species Hydnum rufescens. The sequence continues at coordinate 28,435 of MU129224.1, forward strand.
AATCGGTTAAAATCCAGTGTTGAGATCAGATATTTCTCCTGTCTGAAGGGGGCTCATGCTTAGTTGAATTGGTAACCTGACTAAATAGAGATCGGGGTTTCTTCTTCAGGTTAGGTTCAGGTTTTGCCCAATTGAGAAGATTCAGCGTTTGGATTAAGTTCTAGGGGGTGTTTTGCCCAAATGGGGCAAAACTGAACTGAACCTGATCTTGGCACCCATACGCACTGCTGCTATATGCATGAAATATCGAGACCCAAAGATATCTTGGTCAAGCCACCCTGCAATAAATTGCCATTTTGCCAAGACTCGTGCGCTGAAGTGGCCCAAAGCACATCGAGATACCCAGCAGATGCTTTCCAACTTACTAGCGCTACTCCACAGTAGCGAATGAAGTTTGATGGTCATCACAACTTCGCTTCTCACGCACAGTCCGTCACGGCAATTTGAACTTTCTCTAGAGCCGATAAGAGAATACACTTGCCGCGAACCTCGGAATGATTTCATTCCTGCATCCGCTGGCAGAGAGCTGCATGCAACTCCCATCACTCTCAACCCCTAGTTTCTTTGCCTAGACAGGAATCCCTTTCCAAGCCCAGCTGATGAACCATCTCATGTCAATAGCATCACCCATATCCAAAAATCAACTCCATGGGTGTCATGGCAACTTCTCCCTGCCCAGCATTGATCGAGCAACTTTCCCCTCTGCCAACAATGGTGATGACCGCTGCGCTGATGAAGCCAGTTTTATCCTAACGCTCCTCATTGCTGGCGGTACTGTGTGAGCTACCTGAATGTTGAAAGTCAGTCTGCTGTATCGTAATGTTTCTGTGCTATCTTCAGCAGAGTCGGCCAAAACTGCAATTATGCCAGGGTGGCCCTTGACCAGATCTCTTTTGGTGTCTCGACATTTCTTCTCGCATACTGCAATGTCCCAGTGGTATGGTTGCCAAAGTCAGGTTCCAGCTTCAGGCTTTGCCCATATCTGTGGCAAAACCTGAACCTTAACCAACAAACGCTGAATCTTCTCACATGGCAAAACCTGAAAACCTAACCTGAAGAAAACTAATCCTTAAGATGGTTTAGAGTTCCAGTTTAACCAAGTTCCAAACCCTGAAATCATGAAGCCCCTTCATGACCCAGCGAGAACCTTCACTATCATGAGCTCAACCACTGATTTACCATGTAATCCAGCATGGATAGCGCAATTCGTGGCAAGCTTCCAGAATTATCCGTAAGCAGGTTCCTCTGGAAGAAATATCGTTTAACGCACAAATAAAAAAAGTTAGATACAAACAAACCGTGCCCATACAGCAGTTATGAGTTGAGGCTTAGTCTATGTAAATCAGATAAAACATTGTATAGGGGTTCTTATGTTTAACCTTCACTTCCAAAGTAAGTCTAATTTCGTCCACCAACCAAACACTGCTGTCATAATTTCGTGGATACTCGCGAGAAGTGTAATGACTCATTCTGGATTATGGCTCTAAAAATCCAGCGCCTTCGACGCTCAGATATATCTCACACTGTCCGAAGGGGGCAAGCATGATTTCAGCGTTTAGAACCCTGGGTTAAACTGAACCGTACCACCGTGAAACCATGAAACCTGGGACCCCCCCCGCAAGACCTGACACATGAGATCCTGAGGAAAATAACAGTGAAACACTGACCCCGCCCAATGGAAACGCCTCGACATGGTCAAGGCTTCCAGGTTCAAACCTCCTTCCTTCAGGTTTTCCAGGTTAGTACCTACCAACATTCAGCAAGCGCATACCCTCCAGTATAAGTGTTGTCATATTGTGGTGACCACCCTAGGGAAGGCGGCAGCCTTTGGGGGGTCCTTTCTGATGGGGACAGGTTGTTGAAATCAATATCTTGATGTCAGGCGCTCATGAGGCTTATCCACTCCCTGACCTCAAGTTTCTCTGGGGGAGTATCCTTGAAGTTACTTTGCATGTACTAGATGGTAAGTCCTACGCTGGCTTGCGTAGCATCAATCATAGGCTTGATATCCGTGATAGACCTGCCAAGCTCGACATACCTCCCAATGAATGAAACAACAAGGCACACGCCAAAATGGATTCAAGAACTGAGCTGGCAAGCAAGACGAGCAATCTGTTTGAGGGAGAGGCAAATGACACTGGGCGTGACTGTTCAATGCCAGTATTTCCTCTGCGCCAGTTCAAGGAACAAGTGGTGAGTATCAGAGCCGAAACCTACCCCCTGACCGTAAAATATTCATCTTGCTCACAGGGGAAGCCACAGGCCACTCATCTAACTGCGTAGATTACGGTTCATCCAAAACAGCTAAGGGACCCCCCGGCCTGCGTGTCACCACGCAGAGTTCTCACATTTCTATCAAGAAACCTCGCCCGACGCGCTCTCCCTGCAAGATTCACACCACACTCCACTCCTTGCTCCGCCCTGGGAACAACGAGGGGGGTTAAGGAAATGTACGATCTTCAGAGCTGAAGACAACATACTTTCGATGAGCACTCAAGACAGCTTGCCAAAGCTGGCAAAATACATGTGCAGTGAAAGGTGCTGCACTGCAGGCCCCATGAATGCCGCACATCCTTTACTCGACCTTGCAGCCCGATGAGATGAAGACCTTGGAATCCAATGTGCAACTAAACCTCCTGTGGCCCTGTGTCCTCAACTTGCTGCAAAGCTTCACGCATGAAAGCTCTGAACTCTATTTCTGATCGTCCCCACCACAAATCAAAAATTACCGTCATCTCTACCCTCCTTTGTCCATGATGTGTTTCCTTCACATCCGACCCCACCCACCATATATCGGTACAGATCTCACAACACCCATTGCTCACATCAATGCAGCCAGTCAAAGCAGCTGTTACCACCTCAATTCCAGTCACAATCTTGACCTGTCCGATAAAGCATGAAAGATTTCCTATCTCAACTTCTTTCCAATGAAGAGGGAAAATGGGCATTCCAAACACTGCTTACATCCCCCCCAGAGACTTCGACCTGATGGTCTCCCTGAAGATGCGGCTGTTCAAGTCAGTCACTCCATGCCAGGCTATCCAACAATTCTTGCCTGATTTCCCCAATGGAAAGTTCCGCTTGGTCAGATGAGTCGGTGGCACACTAATATCATGTGGCACACCGAAAAATCAACTGCAATGCAAGACCCTGCTCTGATTCAGCAGAATATTCAATGGACACTGGTTCATGTGAATTAAGGCCAAACAGAGCTTTGAGTCTCAAGTGGGTGTGTTTCCAGTCTTTTAGGAATGATGTGGCTACTGCGAACCATTGATTCAGACCTGAATAGATTCTATTGATCAAACTCCAACTACCTCGATTGATAAGTTTGCATGGAAAGGGTGGATGCCATTGCATTGACAGGAGCTGAGTGGCTGGCAGAATGGGATGTGACTGCCACCAGCTGCCCATTGTCCACCAACAACAACTATATCTTGCACCAAGACTGAAGACCTTGTGGAGTTGGTGATAATAGATGGTATGTCAGATAATGCAAGTTCTGATGATGATGATGGAGGGGAACTGGAGGAGGCACTGTCAGAGGTTGATGCTGTGGTCTGAATGCCCTTGATCATGTGGGACTCCTGGTTTCATGCTGCATAATTTTGTGGTTCTACATTCCATACTTTGGGTAGATATAAAGAATCTTTACTTTGGATTGAAGTTGGCTAGTGAAAAATTTGACCAAGTTCCTCACTAAGTGGGGCCCCAGAGGCCAAAGGGCACCTAACTTTGATGGGGCCCCAATGGGCCAATAGGCCTAAGAATATTGGGGCCCCCAGAGGCCTAAAATACCCAAATTTGGGGCCCAAATCAGTCTACTGCATGTTTTTTGATATTGTTTTGGGGCCCCATTGGGGCCCCTGGTTTTGTAACCCTAACTAGGCCCATCCTGTGACTCATTTTTAGGCCTATCTTAGGTACTGAAGATGGCTGTCCAGGCTGGATCAGGCAGGATAATGTGGGTCCCATTGCCAACAGGCACAATGGTGGCTGCACCTCTAGTAGTCAAAGGTGCAGTGATGATCGCCAGAGCTGTTGTTGGTGCTTGATTGATTATGGGAGGAGCTGAGTGATGAATTCACTGTCAGATATGTAACATGGCATCAAACACAAAACTTACCATGGGGGGTTATAACAGGGGCAGTGCTTGCATGCCCCTCCACAATTGGGATGCCTGGCACACTAGCTCCTTGTCTCATTGAGACCAAGGCATTGATGGCATGCGTAAGCTGGAGGATTGCCTCCTGCATACTCTGCAAGGTGGCAGTTTCCTAAGCTTGAGTGGAGAAAAAACAAGAGAACAGAAATTTGAGTGAGTATATGCACCAGTACCTGTAGCAAGGGGGGTGTACCTTTACCCAGAGGTTTGGATGGTTTGTCGGGTTTATCATGTGCCATGGGTGGCAGAATATTCTGGCCTGTGGCAGCACATTGGAATATCCCAGTGACTTTTTGATTGTTTGCTGCCAGTGCTCCCCAATGGTGTGTGCTATATGCTTGCAGATGAGTCTGCTCCAGATTTACCAAGATATTACATTGTGTACAGACTTTATGGCACCACCAGGCTGGGAAAGCCACACCTTGCACCACACCTCCCTCACAGCTCACAAGAACTCATACCTTGATGCATATGCTAAAAATGCATTGTCTCCATGGCTTGAAAACTTGTATCATGAATATTTCCTTGCCTATCATTGGAGCCTCAATGACGATGTGGAGCCTACTTCTGGCCAAGTATTTGTGGACCACACTGACAAGGAAGGCATCAAGAAAATGGATCTCATCAAGTGAAAGAAAAAAGAGGTAAAGCAGCTTATGGAAATCTCCAGATACATGAGAGCTGAATAATTTTTTCCCTCATAAGTCACTCAAATGCTGGTTCCATTATAACTATGCAAACAAACGGTCCCTGGCTTCATTGGCAGAACCATCTGACACTGAATCCCCCTTTCCCACAATCAATCCAACCCTCCTCTTGCATCCAAAAGCCAAGCTTCATGAAAAATTGGTACAACCCCCCCAACCCCATCTTCCTCAGGCTGTCCACATCTACTCGGCTCTCTATTATACCAATAAAGTCAAGCCTCTTGTCACTGCACGCTGGAAGGAGGATCTGTTGAAGCCTCTTCCTGAGGGCAAGCAGGCATGGGATCCAGTTGTATCTTGGGAGGCTTTGACTTGAGAGATGTTTGAGAATGAAACTGTGGAGATTAAGGCTCAGGTGGAGGCTGAGAGGCAGCATTGGCATGAGGTGGCACTGCAGAAATGGGAGGCCAGCGAAAATCCATCGTCAACTAGGAAATCATATCAGAAGTAAGTGCTGGCATAATCTTGAACAATAAATATTGTCTAACTCCACTCTGACTTCCTCTGTAAGGGCGATTGATAACATGCTCCCATATGTGGATGCTGTTCTTAAGAATCTAGGCAACCATACCAGCATGTCTTTCTCATTGTTTGCTGGTGGCCTGGTGTTGGAGGGATAAATCCCCATCACATAGAATTCGTATCACCGGCCCAACTACCTCCTCAAACGAATCCAATATATTCAATTCTGCCCTTTAATCCCTTGTCATTCCTTTTATTCTTAAATAGCATGGATTCCCTTCTTTCAAAACCATCACCCACTCACTTCTCCTCCACCTTGTATATGAGGCAATTATTCATCCATGTCTGGGTCTTCAACAGACCACCTGATTTTGTATTTACCTCAAGTCCAGCCAATTGTGGCTTTGGCAATTCAACTTGCCCCTTTCATTGATGCTCAACCTAGTGTTCTGTGCCATTGCCTCAAGGGCAACATATGAGTCCCAATTATATAATCAAGATTGCCTAATCCTTTGGATCCAACTCATGGATTAGTCACATGTCAAATAGGGGCTATTCCAATACTCTCAAGGAGTATTTCGCGAATATCTCCCTCATTTTTGATCGGATCGACTCAGCAGAATAGCACACAGAAAGCTACAATCAATACCTATCTATTGGTACCACACTCTCGTTTATCGGACGCGAACTGCATCCTCCAGGTCAATTTTACCGCATGCTCCACACTATCCTTCAGTATTTTGCTAATATCTCCACCAGTTTTGATCCTATTCGTTAGTAACGACCACCCCTGGAAAGACGCTGAAAGTTCGCATCGAATGGTACCAAGGGCAAAACGAGCGGATTAGAACTCGGTTCTCTGTAATTTAATCTCCCCATGTCTCATTTCACTTTTACCTCCGCTTTTCTGATTATTAAAGGCAATTATGGTTCCGGAACCCTATGTCTGATGGAGGGTACGTCTAGGGCGACCAGTTCCACCTTTCCCCAAGGGATTCTGTTCAGTAGGAGAGGAGAATACCTTGGTTAAGCCATATTTCCCTGTTCTGACTTGTTAATTGAATATCTCCTTCAGTTTCCAAGCTTTTGACTTTATTTCTTTTCATCATTTTCGCCTTAATCCCACCTTTCTTCCGGTTACCATAGCATTTTTCTGTGATGTATATTAAGTGCAGAAGATGCGAATTTCCATTGTCTTCCCCTCACCCCCAGTTTTGAAGCTTAACAAACTGCCACTGGTCCAAGGGTAAACTCCACAACACAATCACTACTTATCATGCTTTTGATAGGTTCTCAAGAGGAGGACTTAGTGTGTGATCTCATCCCTTCATTCACTGTTTAGATAGTCTCTGTTAAAACAGTACATTTCCTCCATCCAAAGGCTGTTCCTTTTCAAGGACCTGAACACCCGGATTGATCCCATGATCCCCTCTCTTTGTCCTTGTTCCATATCACAGACTGTAGTTGGATTTGACTTCCATTTCCCGCTTACACCGGTACCTGCAGTGGGTGGGGAACTACAGGTCTATCAGTATGTCATAAATCTCATCGCTGGTTGATCTAGCTCATCCCTTCCTTGTAGTATCCATAGAGGCAAAACCATTGGCCCAGACCCAGTGGATTTTGGTGCATTTGGGAGTGATATGATTACGACACATGTAATCCCCAAATATATTGAATTCCTCCAAGCAAAATACCATATGTAGTGCTCCTCATCATTGGATAAATGGTGTCTGATAGTTTGAGCAGCAAGTAATGTCTGGCAGGCCAACTATGGTTCTCCGACTGGCTCACCTAGGGAAGATGCAGCAGACATAGCCTCCCTGGAGATAACTTCTCCAAACATAACCAGTGTGGGTTTGGTGACACGAAAGTTGCCACCCAACGATGACATTGGAGTTTTGAATGCCCCAACTGCTACTCCCCCAATGGCTGGCAAATCTCTAGATCCCCTTGTCAGTTCGTTTCCCAGTTGGAATGAGTCAACATTAACTCTTGGATGATGCTACAGGAGGAGGTTCATATTGATCTCAATATGGAATTCCACTCCCTCATGACACCTGATACTCATAGTCCTTCCCCCACTGAATCCAGTGGGCCACCATCAAGCCTTGATTTGCCCAAGCTTCGCAATGTCCTTCACAGATCCCATTCATCCAGCTTCCCTGTCCCCAAGGTCCCCACAGTTCCTCCTGTGAATCCACTTGAGACACCTACCCCTACCATAGGAAAGTCTTGCCAGACTATCTTGGGTTCAACACTTGGCAGTGTGTCTACACCTACTACAAATAATCAAAAGTGGAAGTTGTCTTTGATCAAGCATTCCAAACATAATCCCCGCACCTATAAGTGCTCATCTAATTTCTGAAGTTCCTTGCCCCTTTTACCATCAGACACTGGTATGAGATACATGATATAAATATATACTTGATCCGACTCACAGTACCTTGTATTTACATAGAGCCTGGAGGCATGCCTGAGGATCTCTCCCATCCCAAGCCATTGCAACAAAAATCCACAGGGAACATGGGAAGTGGGTATCCTGGAATTTTGTTCATCTCTTAAGTGAAGACTAATTGTTCATATCGTATTAGCCTTGTCTCAGCCATTGATTGCATTGAGTGAGAAACAAGTTTGGCCACTGTACCTTAGTACCTATCATGCATCCATGATGAAAAAATCCATGGTCAGTCTCACATCTAGGGCTCTCTGGGTCGAAACTGTCAACCTGTGGGCTGAGATTGAACAAGTATTGGGGTATTCTCTGGTATCAGTAAGTCATATATTTCATGAATCTACACCAGTTTTGATTACTTATGGTTCATCTTCAGAGTGGAAAGTTTACTGTGAAAGACCAACCTGTTGCTGTGGGTGATTGGATTGCATGCGCATGGAAGGAGAATTGGACACCAAAGGCTCTTGGAATTGCTGTCTACTCATGTGGTTGGTTGGGATGGTGGGGTAACTCACAGCCTTCATGGCAACAGCATGACTCAAATGGAAAGCTTCTTCAATGTGGCTCAGGGTCCTGGGATTGCCTGATGATCAGTGGTATCAATGGTTTGCTCCTCTATATCATGGCACTTGCATGGTGGGGAATTAATGTGAAGTTAGATAATGAACAGGTTGATTGGGATAACACAGTTGCTGATATGCACTGGGCCTTTTCAAGTGTGCTCCATACACGCATTATGTAATCCACGTGATATTTGTTTTGCATAGCATGCACCAGTGTTTCGGCTGTAGGCCCAATACCCAAAGCTGAATTCAGGTTTAGCTGATCCATTGAGGATCCTGAGGTATATTTATATATGTAGTAATGTGGATTTATTGGTAAATCCATTATGAAAGGTTCATATTTAACCTAATACCGATTGCAAAGTAATATATCATATCTGGTATGTGGTGGAATATATCATTTGTGGTACTGGTTGATTACCATGCCCAATGTATCATATTTTATGGCATGATACCATGTTTAATATATCTGTGGTATGGTAAGGCCTGTGATTTCTGCCAGCCAAATGCAGTGCTGCAGCGAAATGAGCATCAACAGCCCTCAGTCTGACTCTGATGATGGTGGCAGCAGTGACATTGATGACAATGCAGATTGTAATTGGGAGGACAATGAGACTGATGCAAACCATGCAGATGCACCTAAATCACCATGAGAGCCATATAATGGAGGTCCAATTCCTAACAACCTTCATGACTCTGTGGCAACACTTTGCAAGGCCTTTAATGATGCTCTGCAGGCATTGGCAGACAAGTCCAATTGTCCACTTCACCAACTCCAACATTTGGCAAATCTCAGCATGGTTATACCCCTTAGGTGATCACCCAATCCATTCAATGGGTATGCTAGGAAACAAAAAATGGATGGACTTCCTAAATGTAAGACCCCAAAGTTTTTGGTGTATAACTAATGTACTAATTCACTACTCTCCATTGGTCTCATAGTCTCCCAAGCTGAGCTCACAGATGTGTATATCAAAGAAAAGGAATCATTCAATGGCAACTCTCAGGCCCTCGAAAATTGGCTTGATGAACTCCATACTGTCACTCAATCCTCAAGGGTGGAGAATGATGTCAAACTCATGAGCAGCACTAAGGTGGCCAAGTTCATGAGTCAGCAAAAGAAGTACTTCAAGGGTGAGATGGGACACATGTCTAAGTTTGATATTCACACCATCATGATTGTGGTGTGTGGACGTCCCAATGCACATGCAGCACATGCCCAGAATGCCATCATCTGCAGCTCCCCCAAGATTGAGAGCTTGATCAAGGGCAGCTTCAATCTTCAAAAATCACTCGATGAGCTTTTCGTGAAGGTGTTGCATCAGCAGCTCAATCAAAGCAGTCTTGCAAAGTGGCATCAAGAGGCAGAGAACAAAGAGCATGATAATGAACTCAAGTGACATGACTCAGCATACTCCACAGCTTTGAAATACATCAAGAACTTGTTCACTTCCAACATTTACACCTGGTTTCCATCCATCATACCTTGGGTATGGTTTCTCAGCCTCCTTGTTCAATACCATATCTGCATCATTGGATGGCCTCTTGAAACTGAATGCCCTGCCCCACATCCACAACATATGAACAAGCAATGGGATGCATCCCAGTGGAGGTTCCTTGTGACTCAGTTCCACAAGGGAAATGATTGCCCAATCAAGGTGGAGGCATGGGGTGTGCATGAGAAAGATGGCAATGACAACATTGTGTTGATCATTGATTGGAACAATGATACTGTCTACTGTGTGCAAGACACGGATGGTGCAGTCAACTCTATGGGAGAACCCAGAGCAGCAACAGAGCAGCCTGGTGTATTGCCTGTGCTGTGTGGCAGGTCAAAGCATCACAATGTATCTTCAAAGCCCTCAAAGGGAAAGGGAAAGGCTTGTGCTATATTGGTACCTACAAATGATGAGTCTAGTGACTCTGAGGCCAATGCAGAAGCCATGCCCATCCTTCACCCTGGAAACTTCAACTCCAATCCTGTGAGTACAAGTGGATGTGCCATGTCTTTGTCATATCCTGATTTTTGCACTGCACCTAATACCAATATTGGTGCTGGACCCTTGAGTTCATCTGCCATTGTCCACCTGAATACAGGAAGTATGAGTTGGCATGCTGCCCCTCTGCACTCCAATTTTGCCACAGGATCAAATGGCAATATTCATGCTTCAAGTTCCTTGGCCTTCAACCCTCATGATTTCTTTGTATCTGATTCAGACATCACAGCAATGGGTTCACATTTGGACAATGGCACTCTGCAGTCCAACATTGGAATGTTCCCCTCTGGCATCAATAATTTTGATACTTTGGCTATGGGCCTTGGGGACATGTACAACCCAAATGGATTCCAATCAGGAAGTGCCTGGGACTTGTATATTCAATGATTCTCTACAATAATTACTCCCATTCAACAATCCCTTCCTTTTGTCATTCCAAACCCTAGTACTTCCAATTTTATTAATCCACATATAATATAACCTTGTAATTAGGTCCTACCCATGCAATCAATATTGATTGAAGATACCTTTTTGGACTGGTCTTGAACAAGGCCTTGAATCTCTTGGTCTCATACATGGGCTGATACCTGAAGGCAAGTTCAGAGCAAGGGCCCCATGGGGCCCCTTGTCTCATGCCATCACCATGCAATCTTGGATACTGTAGAGAAGGTGTGAGGATTGGCTC
>MU129225.1:0-13535 GCA_014904985.1 Hydnum rufescens UP504
CCGAAGCGGGTGTGGTAATCTTTATGGTTAGTATATATGTACATGTCCGACTATGCAAAAGGAGCAGCAGGGGCTGCTCCTTTTGCCTGGTTTTTCTTTTAATGAACTTATTATTTATTATGATAGATATTCTTCTGAACCCGCATCCCCCAACCAAATCCATGACCCCGCCGACTGAAAACATGTGGCCACGGGTGAGGGGGAACCCCAACGGTGAAGCGTGAAACGACGTCCACACCCGCCCAAGCGGGTGTGTTAGATAGTGTTTTAATTTTTAATTTTTATAGACAGTACCACATGCCCGCCCAAGCGGGTGTGTGGTATGCTTTTTGTGAATTTTTAAATAAATAAATAAATAAACAAATAAGTGGCAATAAGTTAATACAAACAAACACAGGACTGAAACCCTGCTGACCCCATGTATAATACAGTGATAATAAATAAATAATTATGAATGGAATACATTATCCCCGATAAGCCCGTATGGCCTGCTGCAAGTCTGAGATTCTCTAAGTCCCCAGTTTCGGCCAATTTTCGGCCATTTCGGCCAAGAAGGTGCAGACCGTAAAATGGCCATTTCGGCCGGAATAGTGATGGGACCTACTTAGGTACCATTATCTGCCCCAAAAGTGGTACCTAACTAGGTAGGCTTAGATGACTGACCAAGGTGGGTACATCTCCTGTTGCCATTCCTGTGCATCCTGAATGGCTTGAACGAGTTCCCCCCTTTGGGTATGTGGAACCCCTTGACAGGACTAAGGATGGATCTCAGGGGATTCTGCCGGAGATGTAGACGAGTTCGGGGATCCAGAAGGCAGTACGTTCGTAGGTTGTTATGCTTGGCTTGGTGTGGTATGCTAACATGACCGTCCTTTTCGTTTATGGATGGATGGGATGCAACATAGTTACCCAGGCTAGGTGACTGATTGATCACGAGGGGTACAATACTGTGTGATGCCCATGTGTCCCAACATCTGTAGGTGGAGGGGCCTATCGATGAATCCGGCCACGTCAGTGTCCTTTGCTCACGTTCCTTTGGGTTCATGCTTCTGCGTAGAACGAGCAGGCCGACTATTTCGTTAGGTGAGTTTTTCCCTGTAAACGCAGCCCCTTTGGTCATAGGTTCTAACACTGAATCTTGTCCCAATTTGGGTCCAGACGTTCCAACATTTTTTGGGGACAAGTTCAAAATCCGAAGCACATCCCTTTGGAGTAGGCCCACCCATGGGGTTGGCTGCACCACATCGTCACTTTGTTCCCTTCGTGAACAACGGCTTCGTGGCGAGTACTCGTTCCTTTCCGTTATAAGGAAACCCGCGTTTGTGGTGGGGTCCCTAACTCGTGCGGACGTTGCAGTTGACTTGGGTTTCTGTGTACTGTCGCTCCATTTCTTGGGTGAGTTCGAAACTTCGGTCCAGGCCCACTGGCTAGACATTTTTGGTTCACCCCCGTGTCTTCGTGAGATCCTGAGACTATCGAGATCGGGCTGGCAATAACCCTGCGACGTCGTCTCACAGTTGCCGGCACTAACTTCATCACTGTGGTCTATGAGACTACATTTGTTTACGGGCAGTTGTAGGAGAGACCAGGAGTCGAAGGTATGACACATCCCTAGTCTACTAAGTATGACTAAAGACTTCATACTGAGACATGTAGATCCCGATCGGGCAATGGGGGCCATTACCATGGGGGTCGGGCAAGAGTTCAAGGTGACCCTTCGTGTAGCTACTGATTCCGTGATAATGACTATGATCATCTGGGAATACTGTTCGGCTCCTGTCTGCGGTTCTTTAACCTGACAATGGAGAACTTCAAGTCCCGAATCTGTCGTAGTCCCGTGGGGCAGACTGTAGCCCCTATGCCTAATCATGAGTGCGCAGTGCAAGATGGCAATTGAATCTGTACTAGGGGGAATTACAAAGCCTTGTGGGACGCGTTGGAATCCCCTTCTTATATCGAGTTCCACCACAGCAAATCGATCAGATAGTTGGCCTCGTTTGGCCCCTTGCACATTCCTGTGGTACGGAAACCTTTGGTACTCAACCTCTTTGCTATAGCAGGCAAACCACGCAAAACTACAAACTCTCGTCCTTTGGTTGTTTGCTGGCTCTTGATGCAATTTTTTCAGAGACACCGTGGCTTCATTCAACTGCGGCGGTCGTGCATCGTTGTAGTACCGTGATGGGTACTCGCCCCCCCCGACTGTGGTGATACTCGACTGGGTTTTGTGCAACCGTGAGAGCCTGGTATCGTTGGTATTGGATCAAAGGTAGCACCACTGCATTATTTCGTAGTTCGGAGGGAATCGCCACAGTGAGCTTTGGATCAGAGCATCATTATATCCTTTCCTTCTAATCGGAGCTGTCCAATAGAGGTATGACGGAATTTCCGTTTGAATCCTTTGATAGAGCTCTGACAATCCTTTAACACAGATCTGATTGTACATCAGCAACCGAAGACTTCGCGATGCCTCTGTGGCAGGTTGCCACCATTTAGACTCATACTTGGCAGGCCAGTTTCGAACCACCCACCAAGACCACATCAATACGGAGTTCGAGCTCGTGTTTGTCAAAGACATCAATGGGCTACGGCGTGAGATACGGTACTCAATGCTGGTCTCAATGATGAGATCGCCAGTGCTGTTTTCTAAGATCCGGTTCATGTCATGGAAGGGGTCCATATCAATATTCTCAAGGTCGGAGGGTGTAATCTTTCTCTTCAGGATCGTCTTGTAGGGACTGACAACACAGTAGACATCCAAGGATTGTCAACTGAAGGTAGCCAGACCGAGACGTCGGTTTCGTTGGACCCTGTTCATTTGTGGGAGTGACAGTGTCGCCTCATCGTTCCATCCTACTCGCGGATAATAGCTCCGTAATGGGTACTCGTCTTTCCCAGTACCGACGGTCTCGTTAGTTCGATGGTCCCATACCAGGGCCCCTTGAGATCTTCGAATTGTGCTCTCCTGGTTATCGCAAGCGAGTAACTTGGGGTCGCGAACCCTTTTACACATTCCTGGCTTAGACATCGGGCTTCTGCTTGTTACGTCATACGGGAGCACCGGGGGCTCAATTGGTTGCGGCGTCGGCTGTGCAGCGAGACCCATAGGCAATATTTCTTGAAACCCGTCCTTATCCCAGTTTCGGGCTATGATGAAGCTTGAATGACTATCTCGAATCGGGTCGCCGAACTTGGAATCTTGCTTAGGTTTGACCTCGTACATCCTCGTGAGGTCATCTCCTGCCGTATCTTGACTATCTGTATGAATTGGGACCTGATGTTTGCGACTAGATGGGAGGACCGTGGTTGTTCTTAGGAGGGATCCGTAGTTCCGTTCCTTTTCCTTGTTCAGGATGGAGCTTGAGTTTGGGGTACCGTCTTGCGATATATACCCGTCCTTTCTGGCTATGACAGTACTTGTAGTCACCACGGAATGTTCAGGTCGCAAGAATTCCTCTATGTCCACTCTATGAGTCATAGGAGCTCTGATCGGCTCGGTCACATCACATCGAGGCTCCGTGAGTTCGCTACCATTCATGAATGAGATTTCTGTGATTGTTTCAGTAGTCGTACAGGCTCCGGCTGGTTCTGTTGCTCCGTGTGGGAGTATAAAACTCCGTGAAGCTGTGCGGTAAGGATCCTTCGTATCCGTGCTCCCTTTGGACGCGTTGGTGGAGGCTGACCTTTCTAAGGTTCGAATGGCATTTTGCAGGAGTTCGCGAGGTTGGTTCTTCTCGACCCCACTCATGATTACGACCGAATGCCAGTACTTCACCATTTCTATTACTGGCTGGTTTGATTGGGATACGGATCCAGAAGGTTTAGGCATGTCCTTAGAAGGTTCCCCGACCTTGGTATCAAACATGCCACTGATGAACTCAAGCTCGTGCTTGTTAAAGGCACTAATGAGCTCCTGTGGGGTAAGCTTATTAAGTCCAGACACGAAGGTGTCAAGTGGCTCATATGTGCAGTGTGGAGTATGGTACTCAATGACGGTCTCGAAGACGAGATCGACTATATTGTCTTCCCAAATACGGGTCCTGTCGTGAAGGAGGCCTGTATCAATGTTCTCGAAGTCGGAGAGTATAATTCCTCCATTTTGGATCATCTTGTAGAAGCTGACAACGAAGTAGGCATCCGAGAATCATTGGTGAAAGCTGACCTGACGCCGTTCGATGGATTTAGAGTAGCCTTCCAAGGGTTTTCGTCTGAACCCTGCAGTTGCTTCGAGTCCTGGCAGGCCCTGAGGTATCGTGTGGTTCCTTGCTACAAGGTCTGACTTGGGACCCGTAACAAGCTCAGACGTAGAAGGTCCGGTACGACTTTGTGGCTGAAGTAACGTCTTAGGGTCTTGGTCCACAGGCTCTACACTGCATACGTCGCCGTTCCATTCGATTTTGGCAGAATACCCGGCTTGGGCAGAATTCGCAGGTGACTCAAGTCCATCGGCTTGATTGTTGGGAGCCCCAGTCCATGGCCGGCTATCCTGTCATCTTGAAGTTACTGTATCGTGATTCCTCAAGTCTTGTTCCCTCTGTTGCAGGCATTCAAATGATCTGGAGTCCTGGGGTTTGCTCCGTAGGAATGAACCTGTCTGCACTCGCAGGTACGTAGTAGCTACTCTCTGGTCAAATCCTCGAGCTCGTCCATCTTCTGAGTTTACAACGAAGCTCGAGTCCAGTGAACGGGGACTAGTGCCCAACTGGGGGTCCACCCTTTTATTAGTTCTGTAGGGGTGTACTGATGGCCTGAAAAACCTTGGCGCGTATCCATCTAAACTTGTTATGTTGTACGGAAGCCCCGTAATTTTGTTCGATCGTGGATCTTCAATCTGATGACAGGAAGATTTAGGGGTGGTTTGGACAATGAGCTCCAGACTAGATCCAAGTCCGGCCCTCTGTTTAGGTCTAGCCTCATGGGCATTGGGGCCCTGAAACAAGTTCACTTGTGTAGGTGCTTGCGCTACACCATAACTCCCGAATTCAGTTCTTGTAACCCTTTCATCAATGGTATTGGGTTTCCTGGGCTCAATGACGTCGCGTCCAGGCTCCGGGGTTTCATTCGTAAGGATGGCTGCGCCGGGCCGTCCTGTTTCCCTCATTAATGTCAGGGAGACTTCAAGACTTTAGCTCGAGTTTGTGGACGGGTCAACTCTTGTACATCTTCGTATGTTCGAGAGAGCTTAGTGTGGCCCGGGTCGAATTGAGGACAGCTCTGCGACGCCATTTTGTAATGGAAGTAGGATTCCCACAAGTGGTTTCGTTCCTCTTCCTCATTCATGACCAAGTTCGAGTTTGAGGGACTGTTTCGTGTCATATACGCATTTCTCCTGGTTACAGAAGTGCTCGCGGTTGCAACGGAATGTTCGGGTTGCGAGGACCTCTGTATCCACTTGGGTTCTGAGATCCTGGTCAAGTCAACTAGTCGGTGAGTCGTAGGAGTCCTGGTATGGACAATTTCATTGTCCTGATCTGTTGTGAGTTTTACCTCGTTGTTGTCAGTCTCGCTGCTCCAGGACATCGGGACTAGGGTGCTTATGGTTTGGCTCCCTCGATTTCGACCGACGAATGATACTAAGGACCCGGAAGGGGTTCATGGACAAGACTTCATATTCGGGCCTGCACTTACACCAGGATTACAGGTCCTTGTATACTGACAGACACCCGACTGTGGATCCCGGGACTCATCATTAGTCTTATTGTCCTCGATACCCCCTTCGGGCTCGTATTTCTGCTCAGGTCCAGTCTTACATGCATGGCAAGAACCCTTGATTCCTGCACCTCGAATGGCTGTACGATCCACGAGTTGGGGCTACGCTCCTGAGGCAGTTCCACTCGTGAAAATGGTGGCATTATGTCGTTGCTCCGGTCTGCTTGTGGGGAATAGCCTCGCGATGGGAGTTCGTGTTTTCTGATGACGGTAGTGCTTACAATTACAACCCAACCTTCATCTCATGTGGATTTTGCCATCAACTCGAGTTTCACAGACACAAACATCTTAACTAGCTCGTCTTCATTTAGTTCGAGTTTCGGGGTGCTATCACAAGGCTTCCTTGCCCTGATCATAGAGAAGTTATACCCAGTATCGGTGGTTTTGCAGTTCGGCCGATCTATGGTGTAGTCTATTTGATGGTGGTAGGCTTTATCTCTAACCAGCGCGACCTTTTGGGGTAGTCTACAGCCTCATTTACCATGATTGTCTCTAGTGGGATTCGAGCTTGTTGCGTTGTACGGAATCGCCGTGGACTCAATCAGCCATAGAGACAGCGATGTAATGAAACTCGTAGGCAGCGCGACTTGAAACCTGTCTTCGTACTGGTTCCGTGCTATGGCAAAGCTCAATCGGGTCTTCATGAGGTCGTCTCCCCTCGTTTCTTGACCGTCTGTACTAATTGGGACACTTGGGGGACCATTTCATGGCATATGCTCGTCCTTCCTGGCCACGGCCATGCTCATAGTCATAACGAAGTGTTGCGGTCGCAAGGATCTCTTTGTCCACTTGGGTTTTACGGTCCTAGATGAGACGAACAGCTCGCTCTGTCTAGACTCTAAAATACCATTCTTGAATATGGCAGTAGCATCCACTCGGTGAGTCGTAGGAGTCCTGATTGACCCGGATTCGTTGTACTGAGATTTCGCGACTTTGTTCAGTCGCGGAGGTGACTGCGTTACGCTATAACCCCATCCTATCCGTAGCTGAGGGTTTCACGGTGTATGTCCATCCCTTCGGCCAGTGGCAACGCGTATGATCCTGGCCAGGTTCTCGATTCCCATAGATATCATGGGTCTAGGTAGGACAATCAGTGTCCCCTCTTGAAGTAATCTGCGGCTTTGTCCATTGTATAGACTGTTCGTGAGGTCAATCAGGCTGTGGAACCCTTTCCCTGGCCTACAGTTCGTCCCCTCGCGAGTACGATTTGTGTAGACATGTACAACGGGCTTGCTTGCATGTTGATAACCGTTCTGTGGGAATACGTCCTTATGGAACGTTGGGAACCCGATGTCGCCCAAATTGGGTCGAGGGCGGTCCTGCGACGTCATTTTATGATCGGGTGGGAATGCTTGCGCAAAGTCTCGTAATGCACCGTGGTGATACTTATTGGTTTTGGTTGATGGATTGGGGATATGGGACATGTTCAATGAACCTTGGACATTACCACTAGACGGTTCCATTTCGATTGTTGTGAGTGTTAATATGAAGTTAGTAGTTTCATCCCTTGAACCTTTGGAGGGGAACAATTCCGTGGTTGGTGAGGCTGGAACCCCTAGCATAGTGGCAACAGAATCCCCTTTCGTCGACAGTCTAGCCGCTTGGACTTCCTTTGCTGCCAGCCGAGCTAATCCAAGGTCTATGTCCTGAGATATACCTAGAGGACTACCGATTCCCTCGAGGGCAGCATGGTTCCTTCGAGTTAAGGCTGGTCCCCTTGGATAGGAAGCTAGTATGTTTGAGGCATTCCAAAGGTGACGTCTCGCCTGGGAGACCGTAAGTTGGAGCCGGTTCAAGGTGGGAAATCCAGCTGTGAGGTTGGACTTCTCGAGATCGTATGGTTCGTGCCTGTAGTCATCACTAGCAGTAGTTTCATGGGATGAGGAGGTTTCCTGTACAACTTCCCCTAGAATGACTCTGCACTGCCAGATAGCATGTGCCAGCGCTGGGTCTAGCTTGTAGTGAACAGACCCCCTACGGAAGTCATGTACAACCCAATTGAGGAGGTCGGTCAAGTCCACATCTAAGCCATAGAGTAACCAATCGAGCCAGGTGGAGATGATCTTTACAGCCCGGGATGGGCTGTACTTGTTGCCTTGTTCGAGTGAAGTGCAGATAGTCTCGCATAATTGAGATGAGAGACAAGCATGTTTAGGCCTTGCAGGCTCGGCATTATTTTTTAGGGGAGTAGCCACCCTTCTTGAGGTATCCACCCAACTTGAGAGGGGGCTAAGAGTTCCATTTGTGAACGGCTTGTGGGTTCATTCAAAAACAGATGGGCCTGACAGATTTGTATCTGTGAGAATGCCTTGAGGTGTTGAAGCTTGAGCTGCAGAGGATCTAAAGACGTTTTCATGAACGTCCGAATCACGAATATTTGCATCCAGAGGTGCACAGAAGGAGGATGAGGGTGCCGAGTTCGAACCATGGGCAGTCCTGTAGGGACCCGCCAATGGAGTTCTTACACACTCCACCAGTGTTAATTCGGTAGTATCCGAATTAAGGAGTGGGGAGGGACCAGAGGATGGAGGAGGTTCCAGTTCCAATGGATTAGTCCAGTCCGTGGGACTGAGACCATTCTGCCTAGCCCGACAGGCTAGTAGTTCCTGGAGGGTTAGGGTTTCTATGCCCACTAGGGCAAAGTAAGAAGGTTTAGGCATAAAGCTGGGAGTCGCACAGTGTGTAGTGCATAATCAACAGGTCCGCGACTCTATGAGACGGACAGTTGATGGTGGTAGAAAAGATGCATTTCGGGCTCTGCCATGGCTGGCTATCACTAGACTGATTATGTAATAAGAGACGAATCTAACTATAAGCCAGGGCAGCACCAAACTCCAGTGGAGAAGCTTTCCACTGGGTTTGAATAAGGATGAAGGAGAAAAGAAAGAGAAAAGGGGAGTCAAGAGCTATGACTCTACCTATGAGTTTGCCAAGTGGCCTAAGGGACTCCGGACACCACTAACAGGTATAGCCATTCCTTGGCCTTCTCCTGCTTCCCAGGGCTTTCCCTGATCCTTGGGAGACCCTCCCAAAAATTTCATGTGCACCCTGTTGTTTGTTTTGATGCTAGGTGGTGTTTAGTTTGGGTAATTTTCATCTGATTTTGGCAGAACTCCCTGCCTCATTTCCCACATTTCATATGGCAAGGCATGTGCACTCAATACAGCACAAGAAGCAAGAAGCATGCAATAAAGAAGCTCTCATTCAGACCACCATACAAAGCTTTACTAAGGATGCATTTGAGGCCAAGACCACTGGCAAAGAACTTCCTAACTGAACTGCCTATGCAAGAAAATCTGGTGTTGACCCAAATATATTCAAATGCTGACTAGTAGGGGGAAGAGTCAAGGCAACAGGGCAGAGAATAAGAGCTGGCTAAATCAGCTGGAGACCAACACCCTTGTGGACTTCCTGTCAGGGTGACACTGCTGTTGAAGCCACAAACAGAAAGAGAAAAGAGATTAATTAACCACACACTATCACAGTGGGAATCCTGAGTATACACCAACACACAACAGCTATGCACAAGTGTTAAGGGTCATTTCTAGTATGGGGGAGTGATTATGTAATCAGGCTGAGTAGGAACAGGAAGCCCTTAATATATCTGACAAGTGGATTCACAAAGCAAATGATTATGTAATGTTTCAGAAGACAAGAATACAGAGAGTGGAGTGAAAGAACTGAATTCCCAAGAGACTTAAGACCAGAGAGAATGGATGAGGAAGACAGTCAGGTACAGACATATATTCTTGATCTTTCTAAGGAGCTAGAGTACTAGAGGTAGCTACTTATATAGAGATCAAGGACAATAAGGGAGGAGGTACAATAAGGCAAGGGGATGAATAAGCACAAAGGTGATTGTTATGGAGCTGAGGTCATGTGATGGGGTTATGTAAGAGGTTATGAGTATGACTCATAACAACAAGTCTCACACCTATTGCAGTGGGGATCCTGAGAGATTGAAACTGGTGATCCCCCCCACTACAAAGGGCTATAAGTACTACTTCCTGCACACAGCCACCTTTGGGGCTTTCAAAGCCACTGACAGGTAAATTTGGTAAGTGCCTAATGAGCAGACATGAACAGAACAGAAAAGAAAGAGGGAACAACCAACCAAAGCCTATGAGCCAAATTGATTCCAGTGGGACTGTCTCAGGACTGTCTTTTTGCTCCATGGAAATCATGAATAGATGGACTCCTAGTAAATCTATATTAGGATGGTGCCATGAGAAATGGCTGCCCATAACAATAAAGACAGTCCCAGATTGGGCAATGCCACATCTGCATCTGGCCTCATGCACCAGTCCTGATCTCTCTCCATTTTTCTCATCCATCTGCCAGCCATTCATCTTACTCAGGTTATTTTATGACATTTACTATATATTCCCATGCCATGCCTCTTTCCTCCTGATCAGATTGCCCTGTTGTGCCCCCCTGCTCTCTCTGCTCCTTCCCCCCTCTCTCTGGCTGACTTGATGGATCACCTCTGGTGTTACCTAAGCACCACATGCCCTACTACATCAGATGGTCTTTCCAGGAGGGAGAAATGTTACTTCCTGAGTTCCCACACTCTTTACAAAAGCTCACATGCCCCTCTCTGATGTGATGTCTTTCTGGGCACTACTTCCAGCCTCTGCAAGACAACATGGCAAAGTCTGCAGTATTGAAAGTGGATCTTAGAATTAGAACCCTATCATGTCTGATAGGGATGCATAACAAGCAAGTCAAACCTCCAGAGTTTACCAACCCCAACACAATCTCACCTCACCTTAGGCAACCCAATTCCCGTGTCTAATTAGGTAGTCTTTTTCTGGCAAAATAGTGTGTCTAATAGACTCATGGGCCCATGGCCCCACATGTCTTCTGAACCTACCATGGCCCCCCTGGCCTTCCTGAATATTAGGGTCCATGGGCCCCATGGGCCCATGCCAGGGAATTTTTTAGACACTGGCCCCATGAAAACCCCCCTCAGCTCTTCACTCTCTGCTGACAACATTCATTCCAGCTTCTGCCTTCATTTCCATCCAAGACAGCTAGCGGGTGCATCAGTCATCACCCATTCAAATAAATAATTTACATCCACTACATCCAAAAAACTTGCCGCCATCCATCAGTGCCCACCCCCTCCGGCAGCAGGGTCACTGTGTAGGGTGGCGGACAGCCCCAAATGATGGCTGTACACCAGAAATCAGCCCGCTGCAGCTCCCCATTCACTCTGGGCAGTCATTGCTCATTCAAAAGCAGCGGGGTTTCCTTATTTGGAAATCACATGTTCATTCGGACTTGCATATTCCAGCCTGCTACAAGGCCTTTTTGGCTGCTAATTGGGCAGCACAGTACCTTGCATTTATCTCTATTTTACATTACAAAGAAGTGACTACAAAAGAAAAAAATGCAAAATTGAATTCACACAAAAAAAAAAAACATGTGCGCCTGGTGCCTACAGGGACCGGGCACATGATCTGAAGGGATAATATGTTGGAGGAAACCCAGGAGTCCATGCACACAAAATTTCGTGTGCATGGGTGCCCAGGTTCCTCCATTATTCGCAATTTCATACAGGTCTATCCTTTTGAACCAGCCACAGGCTTTGGCTGGTCAAAATTGCTGGCAACAAGGATGATCCCATCATTGTGGGATCGCCCTCATCACCATTCGGGGTAGGCGGGAAAGATAATTAGTCCCTATAATGAAAATAACTCGGATTGTTAGTATGGAGTGCGAACAAGGCAGGTTAAAGCAGCCCTGTTCGTGCTGAAGAAGAGGCGGGTTTGGGGGGACTTAGCTCATCTCCACACCCCAGCAAGGCTGGGGTGTGGTGTCCTGCCTATTGTGTGTGTGGTTGGAGTCTTCACATTCTTCAGTCATGCAGATCGTAAGATCTGCAGCCGTTCGCAATGACAACGACAGGATTGCCGTTATTGCCATCACTTGAGGTAGGCGAGGGGGGTGCGGGTGAGCATGATGGTCCCTAAAGTGAAAGTAATCGGTACATAATTAAAGCAGCACAAAAAAGGCTGCCTAAGCTGCCCTTTTTGTATGATATGACAAAGATACTTACCTGATTACCACACCCCAGCAAAGCTGGGGTGTGGTTTCCTGTCTTGGGTGCTTTATCGCTGGGTTCTGTGGTCGCACGGGGTCATATGACCCATAATCGCCTGTGACGATGACTGGGTCGTTAGGTGGTAGCATTGATGCCATAATTTGAAGGGAAGGAGGAGGGTGGGCAGCGGTGATACATCCTGTAATGAGAGGACTTCGAATCGTTAGTAAAGAATGAAGCTTATGCAAAGAGGGCAGCTTAAGAGCCGCCCTCCTTGCGAAAGATGAGACATACAAATGCTCTACATACCTTATCGCCACACCCCAGCAAGGCTGGGGTGTGGTGTCCTGTTCATGGTGGCTTGTTGTTGGCTTCTTCGGTTGTGCGGGTCGAAAGCCCTGTAATTGTATATGGCGATTACCGGATCGTCACTGTTGTTTCATGTCCAAGTGGCGGTTGGGGAGGTGTAATAGTACCTAGGATGAATACGGTTAGTAAAAAATTAAAGCTGCACAAACGAGGCAGCTTAAAGCTGCCCCACCAGTGCAAAAGACAATATAATACACATACCTGCTCACCACACCCCAGCAAGGCTGGGGTGTGATGACTTAGTTGGTTGGTCGCATGGGGTCATATCCAGAATTGAGTGGACGATGACGATAGCATCGTCATCGTCATCATCCTCGTCCTCATCCTTGTCCTCATCATCCTCGTCCTCGTCATCCTCGTTGTCCTCGTTGTCATTGTCATCTTCATTGTCCTCCTCATCGTTTTATGTCCAGGGTGGCCCAAGCGATGGCCCTGATGATGAAAAGAATTCGAGATGTTAGTAGATAATACAACGAGTGCAAAAGGACCAGCTTGGACCGGGTCCTTTTGCACAAAAGCATAAATAAAAAACCATACCTTATTACCACACCCCAGCATCATCGCTGGGGTGTGGTGCTCACTTGCGCTCCATAATTGGGTGTCGGGTGAAGCCACGACTCAACTCCGGCAAGTGCTGGGTTTAAAAAAGGTGCCCAACACCAGCAGAACAGACACCACAAAACATTATTGAAGTGTATATGCAGATGAAAACACATGCTAGACATATTGAATAATTATTTGGGTCATAGTATTAAAGAAAAGGTAAGAATGAGCAAGATCTGAATAAGGCAATGTATTATGACACTGAACAGGGGATTGGGCCGCCTGTATGGATCACAGTGCCCCAAAAATTAAATATTGGGATTATATATATATGTGCTACATGGTAGATTTATAAAAATGGGTGCCAGAGACACTTAATAGTATAATTTCCTTATTTGGGCATGTGTATTTCCTCATTCTTTCAGTCACCTCACAGTATTAGAGCCTAGGAATTAGGGATTGGAAATGTATCTAGTATGCCCACAAAATAATATCTTTTTCATAATATTTAATGGAAATGCTATGTCATGAGTTCTGCACCATCAGAGTAGCTGTTGATTCTGACAGTAATTGCTACTGTCAGAATCAACAGCTACTCTGATGGTGCAGAACCCATGACATAGCATTTCCATTAAAAATTATGAAAAAGATATTATTTTGTGGGCATACTAGATACATTTCCAATCCCTAATTCCTAGGCTCTAATACTGTGAGGTGACTGAAAGAATGAGGAAATACACATGCCCAAATAAGGAAATTATACTATTAGGTGTCTCTGGCACCCATTTTTATAAATCTACCATGTAGCATATATATATAATCCCAATATTTAATTTTTGGGGCACTGTGATCCATAGCAGGCGGCCCC
>MU129225.1:15710-50325 GCA_014904985.1 Hydnum rufescens UP504
AGACCAAAACCTGCCGCACGACGAGGGCCTGAATGGCAAGAGCCAAACCAAAAGAAACGACGGACCGTGGCCCCAGGAACCACATGCCCGCTGCGGCAGGCGTGTGGTACTATTTAAAGTGAGTTCCCCCCCCCCAATAGATACCATGGCGCAAAAGAGCAGCGAAAGCTGCTCTTTTTGCGCAGGTTTTAAAATTCTTACTAACACTTTCATTTACTCCTCTAGGCCAAGCTGTCCCACCCACGAACGAACACCCCGCATACGACCACGTGAATGGAAACACGCGAACGAACGAACAGCGACAACGCCCACAGGAAGCCACGAAGAAGAGCAGGAAAACAGAGGCCACACACCCGCTGCGGCGGGTGTGTGGCAATATAAGATATGTAATTCTTTTTAATAGCTCCAGTCGCGCAAAAAGAGCAGCAGTCGCTGCTCTTTTTGCGCGACTTTTGAATTTTAACTAAGTTCTTTCAGGCCAAGCTGTCCCAACCCAATGCGCAAACCCACGCAGTCGGGGGCCCAAACCGCCCACCCGCCAGTACGCCAAAGAACCCCCCCCCGAATGACAAGGCCCGATCGGCCAGGACCCCAGCGGCAACCCGTGAACCATGAACACGCCAAATGAAACCCAACCAAACAGACCCAGCCAAACAAAACCGCGCCAAACCGCACGACGCCATACCCAACGAAACAACGCCAAACGAAAACGCGCCACCCGAGTGGCCATGCGAACCACACACCCGCTACGGCGGGTGTGTGGTAGTATTAGGTACGTCTCTAATCCCACCGGTGCCAAAAGAGCAGCAGAAGCTGCTCTTTTGGCACCTCTGTTTTCTTTTTTTTACTAATGTATTATTATTTGTTGTTCTCTACGTGAAAACCCACCCGACGAGCACACGGACGAGCCCCAGTACGCGCAGTCACCCAAGCCCAGAGTGCCCGCCCCTGAACACGACGATCGACGAAATCGCGTATCACACACCCGCTGCGGCGGGTGTGTGGTAATACCTTGTAAGTTTTCAAGTATAGGACGTAGGAAAGCACCAAAAGAGCAGCAGAAGCTGCTCTTTTGGTGCTTCCTTTGTTTTTTTTTTTTAAATTAACGTGTTATTTACTGATTGATCCGCCTCCCAGCGCGAAAACCCCCTGCAGAAAAAAGGGACGTGCGCAGCCACCCGCAACCCGCAACCCGATCCAAGAGTCCAGCGCCCGAACACCCGCACGTACGCAACGACGGATGAAATACGGTACCACACACCCGCTGCGGCGGGTGTGTGGTAATAGCTCGTGAGTTTCTCGTACAACGGCGCCCAAAGAGCAGCAGTAGCTGCTCTTTGGGTGCTGCCTCTGTTTTTTTTTTTTCAAACTAACGTTTTATTGATTATTCTAGGTCTCTCCTCGATGCACGAAACCCCACCTAACAAGAACACTGATGGAAAACCGATGTGGCAGCCACCCGCAACCCGATCCAAGAACCCGCGACCGCGAGCCAAAACGAGTACCACACACCCGCTTCGGCGGGTGTGTGGTACTACAAGGTATTTTTATTGTATTTTCTATATCTACAGTGGCGCGGAAGGAGCAGCCCAAGCTGCTCCTTTGCGTCACTTTGAAATTTTTTTTTATGAATGTATGCTATTATTTTAGGATTCAAATTCAAGCCCCCGAAATGACGACCTGCGACCCGCGACTCGTCCAAACGACCTGCCCAACGGTGAATCGTCGAGCCCAGCCCCCTGTACCACACACCCGCCCAAGCGGGTGTGTGGTGCTACTTAGTTTTTTTTTAATTTTTTTAATTTTGAGCGACAGTACCACACCTGCCCAAGCGGGTGTGGTGCTGCTAAGTAGTCCGTGTTTTTTCTTTTTGATTTGTATAGACAGTACCATACACCCGCTAGGATGGGTGTGTGGTGCTACTTAAATTTTTTTTTTCATTTTGAGGGATGCATATAGGCCCAAGGTGTATATTGAATTTTTAAATCAATAAATCAATAAATAAACAAGTCAATGACCTGGGGATGTATAATATAAATAATTATAAATGGAACTATCCCCGGTATGCCCGTATGGCCCGCTGCAAGTCTGAGGTTCTCTAAGTCCCAGATTCGGCCAATTTTCGGCCAATTTTCGGCCATTTCGGCCAACTCTGGGCCACAAGGTGCAGACCGTAAAATGGCCATTTCGCCGGAATAGTGATGGGACCTACTTAGGTACCATTATCTGCCCCAAAAGTGGTACCTAACTAGGTAGGCTTAGATGACTGACCAAGGTGCTAACATCTCGAATTCTTTTCATCATCAGGGCCATCGCTTGGGCCCACCCAGACATAAAATGATGAGGAGGACAATGAAGATGATTGATGATGATGATGAGGACAATGAGGACAACGATGATGAGGATGAGGACAAGGACAAGGATGATGATGATGACGATGCTATCGTCATCATCCACTCAATTCTGGATATGACCCTGCGTGACCAACCAACTAAGTCATCACACCCCAGCCTTGCTGGGGTGTGGTGAGCAGGTACGTGTATTATATTGTCTTTTGCACCGGTGGGGCAGCTTTAAGCTGCCTCGTTTGTGCAGCTTTAATTTTTTACTAACCATATTCATCCTAGGTACTATTTACACCTCCCCAACCACCACTTGCACGTGAAACGACAGTGACGATCCGGTAATCGCCATATACAATTACAGGGCTTTCGACCCCGCACAACCGAAGAAGCCAACAACAAGCCGCCATGAACAGGACACCACACCCCAGCCTTGCTGGGGTGTGGCGATAAGGTATGTAGAGCATTTGTATGTCTCGTCTTTCACAAGGAGGGCGGCTCTTAAGCTGCCTCTTTGCATAAGCTTCATTCTTTACTAACGATTCGAAGTTCCTCTCATTACAGGATGTATCACTGCTGCCCACCCTCCTCCTTCCCTTCAAATTATGGCATCAATGCTACCACCTAATGACCGGTCATCATCACGGGTGATTACGGGTCATATGACCCTGCGCGACCACAGAACCCAGTGATAAAGCACCCAAGACAGGAAACCACACCCCAGCTTTGCTGGGGTGTGGTAATCAGGTAAGTATCTTTGTCATATCATACAAAAAGGGCAGCTTAGGCAGCCTTTTTTGTGCTGCTTTAATTATGTACCGATTACTTTCACTTTAGGGACCATCATGCTCACCCGCACCCCCCTCGCCTACCTCAAGTGATGGCAATAACGGCAATCCTGTCGTTGTCATTGCGAACGGCTGCAGATCTTACGATCTGCATGACTGAAGAATGTGAAGACTCCAACCACACACACAATAGGCAGGACACCACACCCCAGCCTTGCTGGGGTGTGGAGATGAGCTAAGTCCCCCCAAACCCGCCTCTTCTTCAGCGCGAACAGGGCTGCTTTAACCTGCCTTGTTCGTGCTCCGTACTAACAATCTGAGTTATTTTCATTATAGGGACTAATTATCTTTCCCGCCTACCCCGAATGGTGATGAGGGTGATCCCACGATGATGGGATCATCCTTGTTGCTGGCAATTTTGACCAGCCAAAGCCTGTGGCTGGTTCAAAAGGATAGACCTGTATGAAATTGCGAATAATGGAGGAACCTGGGCACCCATGCACACGAAATTTTGTGTGCATGGACTCCTGGGTTTCCTCCAACATATTATCCCTTCAGATCATGTGCCTGGTCCCTGTAGGCACCGGGCGCACATGTTTTTTTTTTTTGTGTGAATTCAATTTTGCATTTTTTTCTTTTGTAGTCGCTTCTTTGTAATGTAAAATAGAGATAAATGCAAGGTACTGTGCTGCCCAATTAGCAGCCAAAAAGGCCTTGTAGCAGGCTGGAATATGCAAGTCCGAATGAACATGTGATTTCCAAATAAGGAAACCCCGCTGCTTTTGAATGAGCAATGACTGCCCAGAGTGAATGGGGAGCCGCAGCGGGCTGATTTCTGGTGTACAGCCATCATTTGGGGCTGTCCGCCACCCTACACAGTGACCCTGCTGCCGGAGGGGGTGGGCACCGATGGATGGTGGCAAGTTTTTTGGATGTAGTGGATGTAAATTATTTATTTGAATGGGTGATGACCGATGCGCCTGCTAGCTGTCTTGGATGGAAATGAAGGTGGAAGCTGGAATGAATGTTGTCAGCAGAGAGTGAAGAGCTGAGGGGGGTTTTCATGGGGCCAGTGTCTAAAAAATTCCCTGGCATGGGCCCATGGGGCCCATGGACCCTAATATTCAGGAAGGCCAGGGGGGCCATGGTAGGTTCAGAAGACATGTGGGGCCATGGGCCCATGAGTCTATTAGACACACTATTTTACCAGAAAAAGACTACCTAATTAGACATGGGAATTGGGTTGCCTAAGGTGAGTCCAAGTCATCTGACAGATCTAACAGCATTTCTGTACATTTGCAGCACCTCTCAGTCTCTCAGCTCCTCACCTGCCAAACTTGTGATTCTCAGTTACAGCATAAATGAAGACCCTCTACAGGACTATTCCAGCCACCTCCTGGCTATCTTTCAGGATGTGAGGACTCCCTGTGATAGGGCTCTCTTCATGACCTTCACTGTTCACTCGTGTTTACCAGAGATCACCCATCACCTCTATGCCAATCTCCATGCTTTCAAACATTCCTTGCATGAAATACTGGATGGCTGGGAGCCCAAATCTGGGGAGGTTATTGCTTCAAAGCAGGTGTCTGTGTCTATAAATGAGGTTTACCAGCTTGACTTAGCTGGGGTGTTGGTGGCTGAGAAGGATGACACCTATGAATGGAATACAAGTAGCATGCCAAGGTGGATCACCACCCTCTGTCACATACTTAAGAGTGCACAATACTGGGCCAAGCACCCTAAGAATCCCAACAACAAAACTATTGATCCTGACACTCTCCTCCACCTTGTTCTAGTGCTCAACACATTATTTTTGCTGTCATACTATGTTCCCATTCACAAACTTCTTTCATTCCTGTTGATTCAGTGGAGGCTGAAGTTGGAACTCAAATCCACCATCTCTGATGACAGTTTGTGCATTCATCTCAATGATTCCTTTGCCACTACCTCTTTCTGACAAACCCATAACTTACAGAAATGGTGCTTGAACCTGGGCAGGACATTTATTTGTTGGCATTGCACTACCTGCACAATGCAACAGCTTGGCACAGTGCCATTTGATATGTTTTCAGAAATCTCCATCATTCAGAACTCTCACCCTCAACTTTGTCACAACTCCTATTGCCTCTCCTGATACCTGTGCACCAGATGAACCGATTGTAAACTTGGGAATCAAATATATGCTCAAAACACTGAAGCTTAGGGCCTGTTCAGATGCAAGAATCCAGATTCTTTGGCCAGATTCTACTATTGAAAATGGGCAGATTCTTCTGGATTCTTTTCAATCCAAAAGAATCCAAAAGAATCTACCCATTTTCAATACTGGAATCTTGCATCTGAACAGGCCCTTAATCACAGGGTTAAAGAAGTCAAATCTATGATTGAGGTGATGAAGAAGAAAGTGTCACCCATCCAATTTCATGGAACAGTCCATTGTGAGGCATTGTTGATGGGCCTGGCTCTTGTGTGTCAGGACAGCAAGGTACTGCTTCCTAAGGATGTGACAAACCAACTTGAGACAATTAAGGTAGTGTGGAATTGTACCTGCATGACTTCTGGTGTTTTAAGCGCTCTTGTTTATAGAAGCTTTTGAAGGGAAGCTTTGTGAGCACAATAGGTGTGGGCAAAAAGTCCTGTTTCTGCTGCACCCTACTTGCCAAAATGCTTCAAGCTGCCAATTCCCCTGTGTCTTTCAGCCTACCAGCATTGCATGGCATTATTTCCCCCTGAGCACTGCCAACCATTGGAATTCCACTGCCTGTTGCACAGTCCATGGAGGACACTCTGATGGATGTATGGTACAGGGAAGTGGTGAAATTTGCTTGAGACTATGGCAAGCCTGCACCTTCATCCATGCAGAACATGATGAGTTTGCCATCAGGTGGAGACCCAACCTTTGCCCCTGCACAGATTGCATGCAGCAGCACCTCTGGAAACTGGGATGTTAGTGTTGCTGTGACTTGTGCTCAAAGTCAGCTCAAGCTGTGAGTCAAGTTGGATACAAGCTGAGCCAAGTCTTGGCAAAGTCAAACTGAGCCATCAAATCAACCTGCCAAGCCAAGCTGATTGAGTCAACTCAAGTTGGTTTGCAACTT
The DNA here is from genome assembly GCA_014904985.1 of Hydnum rufescens UP504. Classification (NCBI taxonomy): domain Eukaryota; kingdom Fungi; phylum Basidiomycota; class Agaricomycetes; order Cantharellales; family Hydnaceae; genus Hydnum; species Hydnum rufescens. Next base: position 21,936 of record MU129225.1, read on the forward strand.
TGCAGGGCAATGTGATGGTGTTGAGTGATGGCAGTTGCCAAATCTGCAGAGTCCACTCCCAGTAGCTTCTAGACAGAGATTAATTTGCATTGAATCCAAATTTCAAATAACCCCTATTCTACTGCCCCACTTCATGGATTGTACAGGTGCACTCACCTCCACAAGTACATGCCATGGGGCCATGAGAGGGGGCTAATCATATTTTTGAGATGCTTGAATCTGATAACAATGCTGATGCTCTATTTGATTTGTCCTACAGTATTCCATGTATATTGGGTCTGATATGCACATATGTACATACCTGATTTACCTTTTCTGTTGCAACATATCCCTCCAAACCTTTGTACTGGCTGTCATTCTGTGTATTCAATCTTTTGCTGGGCACCTTGCATTCTACTGCCAGAGGTGTAAGGACTCCAAGACAGTGGACAGCATGACATTCCAAGTACTAGCAATGGTACATGATATGAATAATGGATGCTAGACTCCACTTCAGCTGGCAGAAACTAGAAAAACCAGACTATCATAAGGAAATCAGGGCTTCCAGAACCACTCACCTGAAAAGAATGCACCATCCATGACACTACAAGGATGTTGTCAAATTTTGTTTGGGTGTTAAGGGTTGTACTTGAGATGAGAGGTATGATTACATAATTGAGTCAGATACAAGGAAATGCCCTTAAGGCAATTGATGAGAGAGTCGTGAAGTGGGAATTACATAAAGTCACAAGAGATGAGTATGTATGAGGAAGACTGGCTTCTTGAGAGTTAATATGCAAAGGCTTTTAGAGATGAGAGTCATGAGCAATAACTGAGATCACAAAAGGATAATTCAATCAGTGTTGGAGGGATAAATCCCTACACCATAGAATCCTCATCCAAGGCCTATTTTCCTTACAAATGAGTCAATTACATGTCACCATGCTGTTGGAGGGATAAAATCCCACCATGTACATACCTCATCCAGGCCCAACTACCTCCTCAAACAAATCCATATTTCTACATTTCTCTCGTATCCACACTCATTATTCCTTTGGCTGTCAAATAGCATGAATTCCACATCCCAGGAACCATGGCCCTTTTACTTTTCCTCCACCCTATATATGGGGCAATTATTTGTCTGTCCTTGGCACTTGGACAGGCCATCCAAATTGTACTTATTTCCAAGCCAGTTTAACCAGGCTATAGCAATTCAACTTGCTTACTTTTGTCCACCTATTGTATCACTATTGGCATATCCAATTGCCTCAAGGGCAGTATTTGACCTTGGATTATGTAACACGACTCCCACTTTGACTCACAGACTTGTCACATGTTAAATAGGGGCTATTCCAATACTCTCAAGGAGTATTCTGTGAATATCTCCACCAGTTTTGATCGGATCAACTCAAGAAAACAGCTTGCAAAAAGCTACGATCAATACCTATCTAACGGTATTACACATGTATTTATTGGATGTGAACTGCATCCTCCAGATTGATTTTACCTCATGCTCCACACTATCCTTCAGTATTTCACAAATATCTCCATCAGTTTTGATCCGATTCATTAGAAACGACCACCCCTGGAAATACACTGCAAATCCACATTGAATAGTACCAAGGGAAAAACAAGCAGATTAGAACTCGGCTTTCTGTAATTTAGTCTCCCCATGGCTCATTTCACTTTTACCCCCACTTTCTAATTACTAAAGGCAATTATGGTCCCGGCATCCTATGTCCAATGGAGGGTACATCTAGGGTGACCAGTTCCACCTTTTCTCAAGGGATTTTGTTCAGTAGGAGAGGAGGAATACCTTGGTTAAGCCATATTCCCCTATTATGACTTGTTAATTGAATATCTCCTTCAGTTTTGAAGCTTTTGACTTGGTTTCTTTTTCATCATTTTCGCCTTAATCCCACCTTTCCGCCAGTTACCATAGCATTTTCTGTGATGTATATTAAGTGCAGGAGATGCGAATTTCTATCATCTTTCCCCCCATCCCCAGTTGAAAAGCTAGTTGAACTGCTGCTGGTGTCAGGGTAAATTCCATAACTCAACCCCCACTAATCACACTTTTGATAGGCTCTCAAGAGGAGGACCCAGAGTGTGATTCCCTGATTTAACAACCCCTTCATTTATTGTCTGGATAGGCTCTGTCTATACAGGACAATTCTACCCATCCAACGACCCCTCTTTCCCTCAGACCTTAACATTTGTATTGGCCCTGTGATCCCCTCTCTTCATCCTCATTTCCATTTCACAGACTGTAGCTGGATTCAACTTCTGTTTCCCACTTACAATGCTCATTTAATTCCATCATCATTTGTTTATTCAAGAAATCAATTGGATCCCTACCCCTTTCCAACTCATAATATTGCCTCATTCCTTTACCATGAACACCAGTCAATTTATTGACTATCTGTTGGACTTCAACAGTCCTCATCAAAAAGGGGCAGTTTATGCCCCACATCAAGTCCATTTTCTTTGGACAAGGCAATTCAACTTGCCATCCTTCTTCAAGACTGTATGACTTGCCTGCTCTTCCAAGTCATCCTACTGCCTTAAGGGTGAAGATTGTGATTATAATGATGCAGACCGGGCCTAGTTTGATTCTGGACTCAAAGATCCTCACATGATCCTTAAGGGGCTACACTACTCTAAAGGAGTATATTGTTGAATTTTCTCGTTCATTATTAATTGGATCGACTCGAAACAACCGCGCCCAGAAAGATACAAACAGTACCTATCGAACGGTACAACACGACTAACGGATCAAAATGGGTCCTGTAACAATATCTTTCCAAGATTCATACTCTGAAGGAGTATTCTTGATTTTCGAAGCCATTCTTATCGGATTTGTTCACGAGTACACACCCTGAAGCTGTTAAAAATTCGCATCGAACAGTACCAAGGGAAAAACAAGCAGACATGACTCCATTTTTCACAAGACAACTCCTCCCCATGACTCCCCCTTTGCTCCACCATTCAAAATAGCAAATTACTTCTGGCCCTCATATGTCTGATGGATAAGACCCCCAGGAGACCTATTCCACTTTTCCTTAAGGGAACTTGTCCAGAATTGAAGGAGGAATAGCATGTAATGTGTCAATCTCCCCTTTTATCTTGAAATTGGAATATCTCCATCAGTTTTGAAGATTTTAACTTCATTTCTTTTTCTCTATATGTCCCTTAAGTCCGACTTTTTCACTTTCTATTGAGTTGAAGCCTGCTGGATTGTATATTAGGTGCAGCTAGCACACAAATTCAGTAGTTCTCCCCCTCCCTCCAGTTTGAAGCTCCTTGAACAGCTGCTGGTCCCTGGGTGATTTCTCACTACCAAAAAGCAAATTCTAACTACACTTTGACTAAGATCTCAAGAAGGGATTCTTAGGCTGTGGTAATTTGACTGAAACACACATTCTCACTTAATCACTTGGGCTTTGTTGGCTCACTGCAATTTCTCCTGTTCAAAAAAAACCTTCCCCCACTTGAACCTGAACATCCAAATTAGTTCTGTGATTCCCTTCTTTGTCCCCAGCTCAACATCACAGACTGTAGTTGGATTGGCCTATAACCATCCTCCTTACATCAGTTGACAATATATTCTTGATCTTCTAAAGAGCAAGTGTACATCAAGTAACTACTTATACTTCTAGAGATCAAAAGGGTTTGTGAATAAAGGGATAAGTTGAATAAAGGAGGGATGTCTATAATAGGAAATGCTAAAAGAGGAGGGCACAATGGCAGCAAGGGGAAGGTCATGTGATGATGTGATAGGCTTGGTTATTCTGCATACATAATTGAGTTACAAGTACAACTTGTAACATTGGGTGGAACAACCTAAAAAAAAAACCTGGGTGAGGATCACAAGTAGGAGACTGATGACATGACAAAAATAAATTACCTGAATGATACACAATGGCAGCTGAAAGAAATTGTATTGTTAGAGAAAATTTGATATGAGAAAAAGAAAGACCTACCTTGTGGTCTTGTGGACATCCATCAGGCTGATTGCAATACTAGGTGCAAATCAGTTCACAATTATTGTCCACATCAATTGAGATGACACTTGAAACCTGCTCATTAAGCTTGAGGATGGGAAGTTCAATCTTGAAAAAGGTGGTCATGTCGAATCAAGCCTCTCCAAGTGCAACCTCTACTTGTCCACTTGCAGTGTCAGTGAAACACTTCAATGCATAGTCCCACACAAGTCACCCCTTTTGGGCATTGCAATCCTGGCACCACTGGAGAGCACCATGCCAATGGTGGCAGTGTTGATGCCCTCAGTACAGTATTTCTACATGCAAGTATCTGCCTTTGACATGATCTTGCCACCATCAGCATGATGACTGCCCCAAAATATTGAGATCTCAGGACTGCACTCCCGGATAGCAACATTGATGGCCCTTTTGGTACTGCATTTGGCAAGATCCACTCTCACTGCAAAGTGGAGGCAAGATGCCTGCCACAGCATTAATGCAACTGACTGCAGCAAGGACAAGGGACAAGGATGCAAGGGAAGGGAACAGCATGATGATTGGGCAAAGCTGAAGCAATGGGGCTTAACACCCAATGAAAAAGGTTGCAAAGAAAAGCATGTACCACATGTAGAGATTCAACCCCAGTTGGATCTGAGGGAATGCAAATGATTGTCAAGTATTTTTAAGTCTGATGTGTGGGAATTTGGCCATCCAACTCCAGACAGGTGCCAATAGCATAGACATTTCTGGATGTTCTCTGGACAGAAAGGAGGCCCACTCAATTCTTAACAATCACCAAAGTTTGGTGGAACTTTTCCTGTACCTGAGAGATCCAAAACCTTATTTGCCTCTGTACTTTGTCCCTGAGCATGGGACCAATGCGAATCTATGTGCACCCAACTACCCCTTCTTGCCCTTCTTTTCAGATGCTGCACACTGCTTATGTGGTAATGTGTCTTCTCACACCCTGGCCATAGCATCTGGGCAGTGCTGGGTCTGAAGATAGTAGGCTGGAAATTAGTGTCAATTTCAACTGAAATTAAACATAAAATCTGAAAATGTTTTTAAACCCAATCAACATCCCCAAAAAGACCAAGACTTGGGGCAGAGATTCTACAAGGGTATGCCCATTGTCTGTGGAGTGCTCTAGCTATGCGTGAAGCCCAGTTTCATGTTATTTCCACGCAGATTCATTTGCTAATCAATGGAGCCAAGCCTGAATATTTGTAATCAAATGATTGTCAGGTTGGCTTATGTAAGTGCCTCAGTTGAGTGATATCTTTTTGCACGACTGAAATCGACTAGAGGCAGTGCCAGTGGTGCTCATGTTGAAGAATCGTGTGGAGCCACTTATATTTGCACAATGAGAGGAAAGTTAGAGTATTTAATCAGGGCTCAAGCAAACACTTGAGGGAACTTCAGTACATCCCGAGAACTATCTACAGACAATGCTGACTAAGCGATGAGCATTAGAGCTGCCCATCCCCAATTCCAACAGCTCATGACCGCTTGGTTGAGTGAGAGAAACGGTCTAATTCATTCATTATTTCTGTGCATGTGCCAATGTACAATGACTATTGATCCTCACATACTCAAGATCATTTTCACTTTCACTTGACCTGTCTTTCATGTCCTTGAGAGTGGCAATACCATCGCTGGTAGGCAGGCTAACAGACTTTGGAAAATGAGAGACAAAACTTCGAGTGAGTAAATAAGGAAGAAAGGGGAGGGAAAGGGTACCCACAAAAGTCATAGAAATACCAAGTTTCATCTTCATCTGTAGCACAACGCTCAATCTGCCATCACCCCACTCCGCAACATGGACACCATCAAGCATGACCTTGAGGCACATGGACTTCTCAGGGCAAGGCATTCAGAGTGCCCAGTTTTGCAGGTCGGTTGGCATTTTGCCTATACAGATTCAAGAGCCATGAATGTGTCAAGCTCAGCAAGGATAATCGATGTCCTGGCAGAAGAAACACAATAAAGGCCGACACAGAGCTGGCCTCGGCTGGTCAGTTCCGCCATCCAGGATTGAGTTTGGGTTAAAACTTGATCTAAGTCTCCTTAGCTGTATGCAAGCATACGATCTCCGAAGCACCAAGTTTTTCCAGAGTGGAGGGAACATGAGGTGGGATTACTGTGATGGGTTGCTCATAGGAGGTTGGCTTACTGGGATCCAAGCGAGGAGGGAACAACAACAGGTAGGTATTCATCACGCTACTGAGGACCCCAGTAGCCCGCCCCATGTTACAATTGTACAGATTCGGGAGTAGTGAATGTCTCGAGGTCAGGAAGGATACTCAACATCAGGCAGGAGAAAGCACGGTACCGAGGCGGATCTGGCCTTGGCTCATCGATAGCTGGGATTCTGCTTCCAGTGTCAAGTTTGGCTCTGGCGAAAGCTTGGCTGAAGTTCTATTGATCATATGCAGGCACGTGGTCTCCAGGGCATCAACTCTTTCCAAAGCGGAGGGAATCCAAAGTTGCTCAGAGGAGCCTGGACAACAGGAATCTGGGTGAGCAGGAACAAGGCGTATGCCAGTAGCAGAATCATAACACGTAATATAATCATAATCTTGTACCGAATCCATAGCGATGGCATCAAGGTGTATGTGGGGCGAAGGAAAAAGATCCATGACACTGTATACAGGTGAAAAACGTCGAAGTTCGTAGGGAGCCATTCAGGCCACCATGAATTCACACCCAGAGAGTGGCATAAAACTGACATACAGAATGAAGGAAAGATATATGAGCATAGGTATAATTAAGATTCTGATGGAAGCAGTGAACCCTCACTGGCTATCAGACTGCTGGGGTGTAGTCAATGTATGGCGGGCATGCTGACCTTCTGTGCTCGACCTATGACTCAATTTGGTTATCGATCACTGCGACGTGGAGGACAATGAATATTATGCACATGTATAGTGCCCAGAGATAGATATACGGCGAAATTTCACCATACGCCATGCCATTCAAGAGGTCTGTCAAGATCCATAGCAATAAAGTAGAAATAGAGGATCACTGACCCCGTGTTATGGTGGTGACGATTGCGACAGGACGAGGTCCGGGGGAAAGCTGGCGGCACTTCAGCTCTATAGCTTTCCATTAAATCATAGACATGGAACCAATATTTTTGTGATGTACTACGAAGCCCTGCCTGAGTCATCTGTATAGACAGTCTGCGTGCGATAATTATACTGGGGAGACTCATTCACGTTATTCGAACTTTGGAGTGGAAGAATTAGTGAGATCAGCTCTGTAAGCATGATAAAATCCTGCCCACCACGAGGGATTCTGCAGTGGTGGTGGTGTTGGATGTGATCTGTCCCAGTAGCTCTTGGATCCCAATCTATTTAGAAGAAGGAATCAGAATTGGGAAAGTGCATGGAGAAGGAATCACAAACCTCTTTGATCTCTGTCCATGTGAAGAAACAGATGTATCTTCAGTGACATCCTCCTTGAGTCCTGTAATATACGGATTTGAAAGGAAATAAGAAAACACCACAACGTGATAAACATGCCTCATTCTCCTGCGCTTGGCTAGATCTGCATTCCAAGGACATCACAAGAGGGTATTGGGAGCAAATCAGCGCACCAGACAACACCTCACATGCGTAGCTCTGTAATCATGGGAAATAGTAGCTGGATTTGCCATTCTGGGTCTGGTCAGGACCCCTGCAAGCACTGTTAGAGGCGAGATCCGGCTGGCACCCCAGAGGACCCTGACTCCTGGTACAATTTCAGATCCAATTCCTGGACCAAATCCGGGAAATCACCTCTAGGCTGCTGGCCGAGGCCACAAAAACTGGGAACCCACGTCTAGGCTCAAAAAAAAAAATTCTCAAAAATTCTCAAAAAATGCCAAAAAACCCCCAAAATCACACGACCCCTTCACACTATCCAAGATATCCCCAGCATTGACCAAGACAAGTTTACTTGAGCCCATCTCCGTCATCTCCATCTAAATCCCCCTCTCCTGCCCTCCTAACCTTCTTCTTTTTGTTCAGCTCTTTGACCGCACTGAGGACATGTGTAGAATGACGATCCAGTTGGCAGTACTTCAAATTCGCTTGGCCGTCAAGGATAAATGAATCATTACCGGGATTGCACATGATTTGAGGCCATGATGGAGCCAGCATGCATACAAATGATGCGCTTGATATCAGGACATAGCGTTTGTTTTGAGAGTTACATACCGGCCAGTGTTGGTTGAGGGTTGAACCAAAAGTTTCGGATATATCTTCAGACAAGAATATTTGAAGAAGGATGTTAGAGAGTGCCGTAATGCATTCAGCTTGTGGTACCCATCCATGGGCCCCCTGTTTGCCATTAGCACGGCTGTACATAGTGATTACTAGCATCCAACATCAAATGTCAGGTGGCCAGGACAGCACTGTCAGGGCGACACTGCTGTTGAAGCCACAAACAGAAAGAGGAAAGAGATTAATTAACCACATGCTATCGCAGTGGGAATCCTGAGAGATCGAAACTGGTGATCCCCCAACTGCGAAGGGCTATAAATACTATTTCCTGCACACAGCCTCCAACCTTCCAGAGCCTTCCGCTGTGGAAGATAAAAACATCCAGTATCAGAAAACGCGAAATCACACCACTCCCAGCCTTTGGATGATCACATGACCAATTACGAAATTAATTACAGCTACGCACAGAAATCGAATTTGTTCTATAACTCCGTCAGTTTTGATCGGAGAGGTACGCCCATATAACACTTAGAAAGCTACGATTCACACCTTTCGAACAGTACCAAACACAAGTTGAATGGACCAGAAATGCACTCTCCAGACCAATATTACTGTCAAAATCCGGGATTTTCAGTAAAAAACGAATTTCTCCGTCAGTTCGCATCCAATCCTCTCGAAACAACCGCGCCTGGAAAGATATAAAAAATCCGCATCCAACGGTACTGAGCACGCGAAGAACAGATCAAAACTGAACTCTACAGAACAATATTGCTATCAGAATCAACACCCATCAGTAAAAAACGAATTTCTCTGTCAGTTTACACCGGATCTGCTCAGAACCACCGCGCCCAGAAAGCTGTTAAAAATCCGCATCGAATGATACCAAGAACGTCTATTACGGATGTAAACTGTTGTTTCTGCATCAAATCCCATCCCATGCACTTGTCCCCATTATCAACCAGCAACAAAAACATCTTAACCACTGGACTACAAACAAATTAATCTCCAAGAACTCGGAAATATCCTTTGATTTCATCTCCCATTGCCACAAATAACTTCTAGAACCTCACAGATAAGAAAGATAACACTCCCTTGACTACCCTTTTGTTCTGTTTATGAATGACTCACCCTCCTTGACAACCCTATTGTTCTCACATATGACTCACCTAAGAGTGAGTCATATTCTTTAAACACAGCCACCTTCAGAAAGGTATAAAAGCTGGTAGATTTTCCTGTATCCCCCCATCATCTTCTCACTACTGGAATATACTACTGTCTACAAATCTGCTTGCATCTTAAGAGAGTACTGATCTAAAGCCATCTGGAGCTAAGTCATATATAAGGTTGTTAAGACTAAGTCATTGGAAGCCCTCTATGCGAAATACTGAGCCAAGGATAGTTGCAGGACCTAAGGTTAGAGTTGCTGGACATCCAAGGAAAGGTGAGTAATAATAAAGTCAAGTCAGAAGAAGAAAGAAATACATTGACACACTGAATCAAGCTTAAAACTAGTCCAGAACCCTCTTTGGAATCCGCATTTTGACCAGGAGGACACAAATAGGTGCCCACAGATAGCAGTAAACAGTTCAATACAACACGTATAAGCCTTTCACAAGCATCCCACGATATATCATTGACTATAGCTAGTCCATACCACAATCTTATCCTCCACTGAATACCATACCTAACTTGTTAGAGAGTGATCAACCATCAGAGCGAACCAGCCCATTGAATAAAAACAGAAATACAGTCTCCCATCTACACACTGGCTGAACCAGAGTTTGATTTGACAGTCATCAGAGCTCCCAATCCTTCTTCTATACCACCATCTTCCATAACCTTCCGGATCTAAGCTGATGCAGCCGTGTTACGAATCCTGTGCGCACCTCCACATGGCTATGCCCCAACTTCCATATGTATCCCCCTTAGCATATGTACTTCCAAGGCAGTGTATGCCTGGGTACTCCAAAGGTGTCCAAAGTGTCAAAGGACCGTAATGATGTGGATGGAGTACGGATTGGGACAGGTGATGTGGATTCAGGGACTGGGGGTAGAGGAGGAGGGGGAGTCTGGATTGGCAACTCCATGGACTCACGTGGGGAGCAAGGGAATGACAGGTGCTGACAAGGGCACCAATGCTGCCACTGGTTGACTACCCAGCCCATAGCCCACTGGCCGAGGCCTGATAGAATGAGGGCAATAATAATAAGAGAAATGCCAATAATGGCAAGGATGACAATAACCCCCATAGTGAATGGAGGGAGAGAGGAGACAAGAGCATTTGAGGAAGTAGGTGCCATATGATAGGGTCGATGAAGAATGATACTCTGACAGGTAAGTCCTTAGGCAGAAGCAAATGTCAATTTGATCCTGACAAGCACAGCACGATAATGAATGACATCATACCATGACCAATGAGAAGCTGGCCATCTACGGCACAAACACCCAGGCAATTAACAGTCAGAGGTAGAAGGATTGTAACAGCAGCATCAGCAGCAAGACTCTTCACGCCTGGAGCATACTTTTTGAATATGCTTCGTCGATAATGAAGGAGCTGAGTACCAAATGGTTGAGTTGTGCCTTAAAAAAGTCCGACAGCCTGAAAGATCACTCACCTGACTACTTGAGTTCAATTTCACAATAGCAGCATTGCTACTATTTCCAGCCCCGCTGGTTCCCTGTTCCCATCTCTGCTGATGCTGGTTTTTCTCGGCTGTTTCATTGCTTCGGCTCAACCATAAGATGTCATTCAACTTGACCAAAATCTTATGATGTTCACTAATCCTGCTATCTGTGATCATGCTCAACTTCTCTTTGCAACCCTCTGCAGCTTCACGAGTTTGATGCGCACGATGGAGCTCCAAGAGATGTTTACTGCTCATATCCATTCGGTGTGGAGCGCTGATGTGCACATTAGGCTCCAAGACTGGTGGCAGATTGTCCACTAGTAAATTGCCAATCCAGACCCCAGTTTGACGAAAGAGTTCTGCCAATTCATCTTCCAGAGCTTGACTGAACATTGAAGTCATCAGTTGAGTGGTGCATCCTTTAATATTGGAAAACAAACATCTTGGCATCTTGATCCATGTCCAATGAGGCAGTAGCAAAAATGACTGTGTCGGCAACATCATTTTGTGAACTCCATTCCAATTGCTCACTGCACAGGTGTGAAATCTGTTCTGCAAGATCAGCAGCCACATTGCCATCCTCCACATCATTATTGAGACTGTCATAGCCACTGACATCACCATCATTTTTGCTACTGTCATTATCGTCATTATTACCATTGTCGTCCATAATATTGTCAGATGGAAGCCCCTGTATGGTCTTGACAAATGACGGGAGAGTCTTGATCGATGGGAGAATGGGCCTCGATAGTTTTGTAGGTGCAACAGCATTATAGATAAATCCCAATTGTTGCATCAGGTGGTGGGATTCCTGGTATGCGGTGTCAATCGCCCCTTGGATCTGATTGTCATGAGGAAACTTGCAGATGATTGCATGACAAGGAAGAGTTTTCGAACCATATGGTGAAAGTTGAGGAGTGAAAAGTCTGGGCAGAGCTTTCGAATTTCGGCAAAGCAGTGCTCAGTTGGCTCAGTGGAATGGAGCCATAACAATAGGGCGTCAGGCAGGCCTGAGCTGAAGTCATGGTAAACCAATATGAGAGAAATGATTCCATTGACAACAATCCCCACAATATCCATGGATTCACGGGAGACGAAGTAATGCCTCACGTCATAATCGGCACGTTCGAGGTATACTTTCCATATATCAAGGAAAAACTTTGCTCAGAATGCCATGACTAATCGCTCGACAAAAGATACCGAGTGATTCTGGCATGCATCCATGAGATCGCCAAAAACAAAAAGTAAGGCATGAAGCCCAGTTTCTGTCAGCTGGAATTCCATTGCATACTCTAGCGTTTGTGCAGAGAAGGTACGTGTGGCCACTCAATCATCCTGTCTATCTGCCTTTTCAACATCCCGTGGGTACAGAGGGGGTGGTTGACAACCCGGTGTATTATCCAAGGCAATTTCCCGGAGCTGGTGATATGCAACATGATAGTCTCCAACTATAAGTGATCGTGCACCCGAGAAGATGTTGTTTCGGAGGGTTTTCTGCAGGTGCTTAGAATCCTGCATCATGACCAACAGTAGCCCATCAAAAATGTAAATTACGATCTTGATCACACCTTGTTCACTCTGTGGGTCCTTAAACATGTATATCTTTGTCGATTTGGCAGCATTCGCAGTCTTGGATTGAATTGATCATTCAATTTCAGTTCCATCTGCCAAATAAGAAACCACATTGATTTTTTTTGAATGAAAGCCCCAAATGAGGTTCAGGAGGGGGTCAACAAGTTCTGATGCCTTGGACGTGGATGGGGGAAGGGGAATAGCAGCGAGAGCAAGTGGTGCAACACCGGGCATAGGTATTTGGAGGGTCCAGAGGCGAATCTATAGGCACCAAAAGTTGATCAATAGCAGCCGACCAACTAGTGGGGAATATGTGCCTTCGTTGCTTTGATAATATTTGCATTATCAAGGACTCATTTGAGTTCCTTTTCATCAGCTACAACAGTCTCCCTGGGACAACCACCGAGAACCACCCATGCATTCTTCTCATTGTTAAAACATGGCTCCAAAGCTGGGCGGAGCTTAGTGTCATCGCATGCCAGAGCACAGAACCCAGAGAAATTTGTTTCTTCAAGATAGAGACAAGCACAATCAAAGACAAGGGGGGTTATCCCTATGGGAAATGGAGACTCATGAGCATGGTGTGCCCTAAGAGATCGCAACACAAGGGACTGTCAACTAACCACCATTCAACTCAGTCAGCCACAAATGTAGGTCTAGTTAGATATTACGAGCCTTGCATTTATATAGTCTAACTAGAGGTTTTGATGCTGGGGCCCCTGGGGCCGGCTAACCTGATTTCCGTGGTTCAGGCAGGGGCCCCCAGGGGCCCCTGGCTCTGAACTTAGAAAATGACCAGGGAGAAGTCATATAGGAGGGGGTATCAGGATAGGTGCTGGAAGGCCTGGGAAGGCCCCTGAATGGGTCAGCGGGCTACACGGGCTTATCGGGCCAATCACAGTTATTATTTTCTCATTGTTTATGATGGGGAATCCCATGTTTCATTCTTATTGACTTGTTTATTATTATTTATTTATTTATTTATTTAAAAATTCACAGGAAACTACTTAGTAGCACCACACACCCACCCTAGTGGGTGTGTGGTACCTTCCCTTGCCTCATCGGGGGTTCAGTCAGTTTTCAAAGGGGGGGGATGTCACAGGCAGTATCTATTGTATGATAACCTAGATTAAATAAGTAAAAATAAGATTAATATGTTAGTAAAGGAAAAAAATTCGAAGGGAACGCCAAAAGAGCAGCAGGTGCTGCTCTTTTGGCATCGTGGTACACCTCATAATCAAAAAAACTAACCTAATATTGCCACACACCCGCTTCGGCGGGTGTGTGGCACCGTATTTGTTTCGTGTTTCGTTGTTGCGGAAAATCGAGGGTCGGGGGTGTGGGGGCAGCGTGGTCCTGTGTTTTGCTTTGGACCTGGTCTGTGCATTTGTCGAGTCGGATATCGGGCAGTGGAGATACCTAGAATAATAGTATGTTAGTAAAGAAAAAAAAACAAAGGCAACGCCAAAAGAGCAGCTGGTGCTGCTCTTTTGGTGTCGTCGCACACCCGTAGGGGGGGAAACTCACCTAATATTGCCACACACCCACCGAAGCGGGTGTGTGGCGCCGTATTTGTTTCGTCCTCGTATATGTTGCGGGAAGTCGAGGATGGGGGGGTATGGGTGGCTGCATGGTCCCGTGTTTTGCCCTGGGCCTGATCTGTGCATTCGTCGGGTCAGGTGTCGCACGGTAAAATGTACCTAGAATAATGATATGTTAGTAAAGAAAAAAAATGAAGGCAATGCCAAAAGAGCAGCCGGGGCTACTCTTTTGGCGTCACGGTACACTGCGTAATAAAAAAAAAACTCACCTACTAGTACCACACACCCGCCGAAGCGGGTGTATGGTACACGATGTCCTCGTCAGGTGGTCTTCGCGGAGGGAAAAGACCTAGAAGAACGATATAAATACATTAGTACAAAAAAAGAAAACAGAGTGCCAAAGAGCAGCTTCTGCTGCTCTTTTGGCACCAGTGGATTAGACATACCTAATATTACCACACACCCACTTCGGCAGGTGTGTTTGGAAAGTTTGGTTTGGCGGGAGCCGTTTGGCCGTGCTCGTTTGGCGGATTGTCGGTTTTGGCGGGCAGGTGGTGTTCGTATGGCGAGTTTTCGTTGGCGGGTGTTCATTGGGCGGGCGTTCGTGGGCGGGTGTTCGTGGGTGGGCGTTCGTTTCCCGGGCGTTTGTTGGTGGGTTTGTTGGGTGGGTTGGGGTCATGGGTTTGGCTATGCGGGTTCATACAGGTTTGAGTTCAAGATCTAGAAAATAAATAATATTAGTTAAATCATTAAAACTTTGCAAGAAGAGCAGCTTATGCTGCTCTTCTTGCACCACAAAATAAAATAAAAATAACAAAAAAAAACAATTATATAGTACCACACACCCGCCACGGCGGGTGTGTGGTACCATCGTTTCACTCCATGGCCACGCACCGTCCTGCTTTTCAGGTGGCGACTCTTGTTCGGGTAGGTCGTTATATGGGTCATCCCTGTTCTTACTGGCCTGGTGTCGATACCTGGGGCTGCTGGGGGTTTCGTGTTGCTATTTGTTCATGTGAAAGATGAGACCTAGATTTAAACAAAAAGAGCATCAGTTAAGAAGTAAAAGCAGTGCAAAAAGAGCAGCTTTGCTGCTCTTTTTGCACTGTTGTAGCTATTCCAAAATAAAACTCACCTAGTGACCACACACTCGCAATGGCGGTGTGTGGTCGTCTAGTTCCTGTTTGGCGGTTCCTTGTTGGGTGGTTGCGTAAGGTGCGGGAAAGAAACACAACTCAACACCGGCAATTGCCGGCATCCAAAAAGCGCCCAAGTGCGGCGTCACGACTACAGTATGAATTAGTAGCAAGTGACTAAATGTAGAATAAATACCATATAATTAAATATTTGTCGAAAGGAAATAAAGAGGCCATAACAATGAGTCAGAGTTCACTAAGGCATGCACATTGCAAAGTGGATTGGGCGATTTCTATGCTTCACAATCGCTTAAATTTAAATATATTGGTGGAATATATGTACCCTACATGGGCGATCAATTATTTCGGGCGCTCCCTCCCATTTTTCAATTTTCATACCTTCAATTCCCTAAATAGGGAATTGAAGGTACGAAAAATTGAAAAATGGAGGGAGCGCCGAAATAATTGATCGCCATGTAGGGTACATATATTCCACCAATATATTTAAATTTAAGCCGATTGTGAAGCATAGAAATCGCCCAATCCACTTTGCAATGTGCATGCCTTAGTGAACTCTGACTCATTGTTATGGCCTCTTATTCCTTTCGACAAATATTAATTATATGGTATTTATTCTACATTTAGTCACTTGCTACTAATTCATACTGTAGTCATGATGCCGCACTTGGGCGCTTTTGGATGCCGGCAATTGCCGGCGTTGAGTTGTGTTTCTTCTCGCAACCACCACCTAACAGGGAAACCACCCAAAGAAGGAAAGATGACCACACACCCGCCGATGCGGGTGTGTGGTCACAAGGTGAGTTTTTTTATCGTAGTAGATACAACAGCGCAAAAAGAGCAGCGAAAGCTGCTCTCTTTGCACTGCTTTGAACTGTTTACTAACACAGCACCTTTCATATAGATCATGACCTGGTCCTAGGGATCAGCCAAACGATGAAGGCCCAACCTGCCAGGGCCCAAATAGACCACACCAGGCAACAACGCGAAAGGAAGACCGCGACAACGCGATGAACACGACGAACGCGACGAACACGACGAATGCGACGAATGTGATGAACGCGACGACGACAGACAACAATGCGCCCAGTGAATGGCCGCACGAACCCCACACCCGCTACGGCGGTGTGTGTTCTCTATAAGATGAGTCCCCCCCTCCAATATGTCCAGCCACGCAAAAAGAGCAGCGAAAGCTGCTCCTTTTGCGCTGGTTTTAATTTCTCACTAACGTAAAGATTTTTTCTAGATTATCCCCTGCCCTACAACCAATGAAATGAAGAACCACCCAACAAGAACGAGCGGAACGGACCCCCACCAAACAAGGACCCGCCAAATGAACCCCAAACCCCCCGAAACGACAGCCCATGACACGAACGCGTGCCAAAAGCCACACGCCAAACGAAACCCCCGCGAGTGAAGGACCACCCCACCAGCAAAGACACAAAGTGACATGAAGCCAACAAGTGGCCCCAGGAACCACACACCTGCTGCGGCAGGTGTGTGGTACCACAAGATAAGTTTTTTATTTTTTATTTTTTTGTGGCGCAAGAAGAGCAGCGTAAGCTGCTCTTCTTGCAATATTTAATGTTTATTTATTCTTCTAGCTTTTGGACTCGCACCCACATGAACCCCCAACCCAAACCCGCCGAGCGAAACCCCACAACTGCGACCCCACCGAATGAAGACCCGGTGAGCAAAACCCACCTGAAGACATGCCAAATGACCCACCCCCCGACAAAGAAAACTGCGAAAATGCGACCAGCGTGACCACGACAGACGACAACGCACACAGCGAACGGCAGCACGAACCACACCTGCTACAGTGGGTGTGGTTCTATATAAGGTGAGTCCCCCCCAATATATACAGTGGCGCAAAAAGAGCAGCGTAAGCTGCTCTTTTTGCGCTGCCTTTACTTCTTTACTGACCGACTTTTTTTTTCTATTAGGTCTTCACCTTTCATGCGAGCGAATACCGATGCAAGAACCCCACGACCCGCATCTCGAAACCCGGCTGACCATACACGGGGAATATAAAGTACCACACCCGCCGCCACGGGTGTGGTACTACAAGGTGAGCTTTTTTTATTAATCCTGTGGTGCAAGAAGAGCAGCATAAGCTGCTCTTCTTGCAAAGCTTTATTTTCTAACATATTGTTTTTTTTCCCCTAGATCTTGGACTCGAATCCGCATGAACCCCCGACCCCAAACCTGCCAAACGAACACCCGGCAAACGAAGATCTGGCGAGCCGAACCCCGCGACCCACCCCACAACCCCAAACCCGGGGAACCAAGCCAAACCCCCCCCCCCACATGAAGGTGAGGCTTTTTCTTTGGCTGTGATCGCGCAAGAAGAGCAGCCTCTGGCTGTTCTTCTTGGGCGCATGGGTGAGTCCCACTGGGCGAGCCTATCATTGTATATAATAATAGTAGTAGTAATAATAATAATAATAAATAAATAAATAATCCATGGCTAGGGGCCCCAGGGGCCCCTGGGCTGCTTGACCAGCCCCCTTGATTGAATTGCAGGGGCCCCTGGGGGCCCCCGGGTCTGATATCTAGTTAGACCATATAAATGCAACCTTTGAAGTATCTAATTAGATACTGATAATTGGCTGACCAGGCTGCCACCATTGCAGTTCCACAAAAGTATAACTTACAGCAAGGAACATGGTGATCTTAAATTGAAATATTTGCAAAGGAGTTTATAGCATGAAGGGCTTTTGGCATAGAGGCTATGACACAGTGCGTCCAAAGCAGGCGCATATTTCATGCCATTCAATGCTTTTCCATGCTCCTTACGTTCGGATCCTAGGACTTGAGCATGGATAAGGCCAAGGAAAATGTCGGAACCCTGGTACTTTCCCTTCGCAACACCAAGAGCATATTTAAGAGATGGGCTCTGGCGAATATCCTTCTTACAGCCCCAGTTAATTAGAAAATCAAGGACAAATCACAATAGACTTGACCTACCTCATCGAATAGCTCCTTGAGGCCCTTCGTTCTCGCAAATAACTCACCAAGCTCCGTCTGTGTGAATCATTTATTCACAAACTTGAGGTTAGCGCCGTCATCGCACCGCTCTTTAGCCAGAGCATTCTTGAATTTCTTGGTGATGAGCAATCCATGACAAGCCTTGCAAGGCCACGGGTTGCTGGAATCATGATCTGATGCGTTGGTGACTCCTGTGCATGCCACAGAAATGACAGTGCCTCGTTTGTGGTCAACATGCCACATCCAGGATTGTTCCTGCAGCTTGTCAACTACGACTCACTCCCTCTTCCCCAGATCAGCATACGGTTTTTTGAATGACTCACCTGCAATGGCACTGATTGATTTACCACCCCCCTCTGAGAGTGGGGCATCTCGATACATATGATTTGAGTTGTGGATTATCGAGATGGGTGAGACCCATGCACGGGACTTTGGGGGCATGGGACTCGAGAGGGGAAGAGTCCTTGGGTACAGGAACGAAGCCGAAAGACTGGAGTGTTGTTGAATTCCTAGCAGTGCTGCTGGTGGAGTGGGGACTGCATTTCCCAGATTTGACATGTTTAATAAAGGTGTAGGTGTCATATGGATGATCAATTTTGACAGGTCTATGACAGAAGGAATGGATAACATCCTGAGGCGATGTTGGCTCAGCTGTTGCACCCGAATCCACAGCAAGAATCTTCTCCATAAAGGACTTCCACTTCCATTTGTCAATCTTAAAGGTGCCATCAGCTACAGCATGGCGATCCCTTGCCTTGGAGATAGATGTCCTACTGATACCCACTGGACCATAAGCGTCATTTGATCCAGAGGTATGTGCCTTGACGCGCTTGGAGATGGATGTGTCACAATCATCTCCACTTGGGGGATTCGAAATCGAGTACTTCCGCTTTTCACGATGGATTGAGGGTACACAGAGAGAGGGTGCATCCCGAACCGAGTCTTGCACAGTGACAAACTTAGAGAAAGTCCCAGGTGGTGAAGGATTTAGTGAGAGTTATGGTATTCGTGCAAGAACAACTCCCCCTGATTACTAAGCGGGTGAGGACAAATTCGGTGGATCAGCGAGACTCGAGTTGCCCAGGTGAATTAAGCAGGTGGCGGGAAGAACACACACAGAGAAGTCCTTGAGATTTATGGGGCTCAAGCCCATCCTTTATACTATTTACATCAGGCACAGAAACACATAAGATGGGGTAAAATATGGGGTAAAGATGAAGTAAAAGTCCAATAATGGCAGCAAGGAAAAGATCGCTGGTGAAACCTATCTACAAGATCCTAGATAATCGAGGTCAGTGCTGTTTGCATAGCCCCCTAGGGGTCACACTTGTCTCCAACGTCGTATCCAGTTGCTTCTGTATCCGCTCACTCCAACACTCCCCCTCAAGCGCGATATAACCCGAGTCCAGTCGCGTGATAGTCCAATTTCGCAGCCCTGAGGGCTTTCATTAAAATGTTGGCCATCATAGTCTCTGTGGGACAATATACCAGGTTGAAAATACTGTCTTTAATCGTCTCGTGGATAAAATGAAAATGGATGTCAATACGCTTCGTCCGGGCATGATAATTATCGCCCATCGCAAGTTTCAATGCAGCTTGATTGTCGCAGTACAGGGTTGTGGCCTTGAGTTGAGTGTGAAACAACTCGGCAATGAGGCTCTGCAGCCAGATGCCTTCTTTGGCAGCCTGCGTTGCAGCGACATATTCTGCCTCAGCCATTGATAGCATAATTAGCTCCTGTTTTCAGGAGCTCCAGGAGACCGTTCCTCCATCGATCAGGTAAGCATACCCTGTAATTGCACGGCGATGTTCCTGTGTTGCTCTGTCCACATCCGTATACCCGAGTAAGTCGTGACTTTTCAATCTGTACGTTAGGCTGATATCTTTTGTGCCTGATAGGTACCATATAGCTCGCTTTGCCATTTCCAATGTGTAGGTCCCGGCTGGTCAAGAAATCGCAATAGTGTTGATACCACAAAGGTAATGTCTGGCCTCGTGGCCACAGACGCATACATGAGGCTTCCTATGGCCTCGCGATATGGGGTCTTCTTCATCCGTTCGATTTCTTCAGGATTCATCATGGGATCCTCTTTTGTGAGTGTGGCCCCGGGTTCCATTGGTGTATTTACGAATTTCAAGTCGCCAAAGAGAACTGGGCTACAATTGAATCAATGTATGACTTTTGCAATAATCGGATCGTTCGTAATTCGCGGTCCCATTCGATTTTAATGCTGAGTAGCCAGTGAAGTGGCCCTAAGTCGGTAATCGGGTATTTGTCGTTAATCTTCTGCTTGTATTCATCAAGTAATGCCCTCAACGGGCCTGTAAATGTGCAATCGTCCACATGGATTGCGAGAATGAGCTCCTCCCCATTCACTTGGGTATGGAACACACCCGGATCGGCATGGCTAGCCCTGAAACCGATATCATTAAGGGCGCACAAGAGGGAATCATACCAGCATCGCCCGGCCTGTTTGAGACCATATAGGGTCTTCTGTAGTCGTAGAATCGTGTCTTTTTTCTGGGGTTTATACTCAGGGGGAAATGCATATAGATTTCTTCATTTTCATTGAGTTCACCATTGAGGTATGCGCCATTGAAATCGAAAGAGTCGATATCCCAATCATTTCGTGTGGTGAGTGCGATAATCGTTCGAAAACTTGCAAGTCACACGACAGGGGAATACATTTCATAGTAGTCAACTCCAAAGATTTGAGTAAAACCACGGGCAACTAGATGTGCCTTGTATTTTAGAATGGTGCCATCGGCTTTCCGTTTGATTTTGAAGACGAGTTTACAATCGACAATGTTTTTGTCGGGTGCTCTTGGGACTTCTTCCCAAGTTCCAGCATCTTCAATGGTCTTGAGCTCGATATCTATAGCTTGTTTCCATTGTGGCCAATCCATTCGTGACTTGGCCTCTTCCAGGGATTTTGGATCTCTGTCTATATCTTGAATGGTCGCAAAAGCCACGTCATTAAATTCTATATGATAGATGGCGTCATTTAGGAGAGATGCTGAATTCTTGCCGATATTATCACTGCTCCCCCTGACGCCGGGGATCTGAGAGTCAGATTTGTGTGTGTATCCATGAACTGTCCCTTCGCCCTGTGCAAGGTGTTGCACATATTGAGATGGTTTGGGGACACGTGTGGAGCGTTGTTCAGGTTCAGCGGGTGGGGTCTGTTTTGGCATAGGAGGGGGTTCGGTGGGGGTAGTTGGCCTAGAATTTAGGGTTTTGTTGTCATCTGAGTCTTTGGGATCTGGAGAGTTGTTGTTGGTTGGCAGGGGATCTATCCGCAGCCTTGGGCTCGTAACTGGGGGATCGACAGAAATGTCAATTGTTGAGGTAGTGAATTTTACATTACATTCGACAGAAATTTTGTTCCTTCCCTTCCAGTAAACCCTATGAGCATGTGGGCTATCATTATCATAGCCCACCCAGAAGGCCTCATTCGCGCATTCATCAAGTTTTGATCTGGAGTCGTTATGAACCCAGACTCGTTGGCCCCAAATAGGGATATTCACGAGGTTCAGCTTTTCCTTTGTAAGCCGTTCGAGTGGCATCATGTGGCCTAAGACACGCGTAGAGGTACAGTTTTTGAGCCAGATGGCCCAATTCACAGCCTTGCCCCAGAGATTTTTCGACAATTGGGATTGATGTAACATAGCGCAAGTTCATTCAAGAATCCACCGATTCAGTGATTCAGCAACTCTGTTGTGCTGGGGAGTATCATGGGTGGTTAATCGGCGCTCTGTGCCCTGATCCCCTAGAAACTTCATGAATGCATGACTTGTGTATTTGCCTCCACGGTCAGATCGAAGCCATTTAATTTGGACTCTGTGCTGCGTCTTCGCCCAAGCTGTGAAGTCTTTGTAGGCATCGAGTGCCTCATCCTTCGTACGTAATAGTCGAAGCTTTGTATATCTCATGGCGTCATCTGTAAATGTGATGTAATATGAGTGCCCGCCTAAGGAATTTAGGGGTGATGGCCCCCAAATGTCTGTGTGAATTTCCTTGCCGAATGAGGAGGTGAGTGGGGCTGTCCGCTCTTTCTTGATGGCCTTCCATGTGGCCTTGGCATACTCGCAGGAGTTGCAGGAAAAATCCTTGATGTCATCAATTAGGTCAATGCCCTCAATAACGTTGTTTTTGATAAGCATGCGTATTGTATCGACCGAAATATAGGCCAATCGTCTGTGAAGATCCAAGAGCTTCACCGTCTCACGTGCAATTGTAGCTGCCAAATTAGCGTGTTCAACTTTGTATAAGCCATTATCGCTGCCAGTGATGCATCCAATAAGGACACCTTTCGGGTTTTTGATTTTGCACAAGTTTCCGTCGAATAGGACTTTGTGACCCACTTTCATAATTTGGTTTATTGAAATGACTGTTAATCCGAGTTCTGGAGCATGGAGGGCATCGCGCAAGATGACTGGGGTGAATTTCCCGTCATTCAGCACTTGAATCTTTAAGTCGCTGGCACCAATAGCATGGAATACTCAGTTATTAGCTGCAAGGATTGGGTGAGGGTCGATAGGATGGTAATTAATGAATTGCTCCTTATATGGAGACATGTGTCGGGTGGCCCCTGAATCATATATTTCGGCATAAGCAGGGGATTTCATCTGTTCGTTCATTGTTGCCGCGATATCTGGCTGTGGCCCAATGGCCTCGATTGTTGCCCATGCCTCAACGTCAGCATGTGCAGCTGCTGAGGTGCTTTCCTTAGCACCCGTCCTAGAGTTCAGCGATCCATGGGGTCCCTGGCCTTCCTTTCCTCCCCCTTTCACCCAACAGTCCACTTTGAAGTGTCTGTCAGGGTTCGCCCCCAACTCCAGTCTACTCCGGTCAACTCCGGTCCTCGTCCGCCCACCTCCAGTCCGGTTCTCCACTTATTTCCCTCGCCCAAGTCCACTTTGCTTCCGGCTTGATTCCGGTTTGACTCCAGTCCAACCCTATCTTGGTTTCATTTCCTTTTCATTTCCCTTTCATTTCCCATTGCTTCCGGTTCACCCCCTGGCCGAGTTCCTGTTCCTGTTCCTGTTCCTGTCCCCCTTGTAACCACCTCCAGTTTAGCGATCACTCCCCCGTAGTATAGTCATCATGTATAAGTAGTCCGAGAGCGAAGTCCAGAGACCCCAGCTTTGGTCTCTCAGGATTTCCGCTGTTACTCCGGACTACAGGTCCGAGTATTTTCCAGTTGACTCCGCGAGCTTAAGGACCGCTGTGCTCGTTTCCGCCTAGTCCCTTCCGGGCTGCTGGATTGCCTCTCCGTCCCCTCCTATCTTCGTTATCTCATTCCTGCCCGGATTCTCTCGGACTTAGCCGGACTTACACCGGACTTAGCCGGAATTATCTGTGTTTATATTTGTTTGGTGCTCTCGTCGCAGCGTGGCCCTGACAGTGTCCCTTTCAGTGGCAATTGAAGCACTCAACATCCTTCTTGCTCTTCCTTTGCCCATTGGCATGGAAGGCCTCATCGTTATTCGATTTGGACTTCCCCTTCTTCAGGGTTCGCCAGTCATACTCATCTGTCATGAGGCGGATTACCAGAGTCAGCGTAATAGACTTGCCACTGAGATCCGTGGCAGCCATAATCGAATTTAACGTATGAGTCGGGAAGTGATCCCAATAGAATGTTTCCGTATTCTTCATCCAGAATAGTGGCACCCATGGCTGCCAACTGCTCTTTAAGATCGGACAATTTGTCGAAGTGTGCACAGACATCGTCATCCACACCGCAGCGAGTATTCTGTAATCGCTTTCGTAAGTCAACCAAAATTAACTTCAACCATCCTTCGTATAAAGCCTGGAGCTGATCCCAGACCTCCTTGGCTTTTAGTCCAGCCTTAATCTGGCTGAACACCATATCGGGGACCGAGCTGGCCACAAGTTGCTTAACCATGGCCTCATCCTTCTTCCATCGAGCCTCTGGCATAAGTCCATCGACCATTGTGGAAGATAAAAACATCCAGTATCAGAAAATGTGAATATCCATTGATCCCAGCCATTGGAATGATCATGTGACCTATTAAAAAATCTATTACGGCTACACACAGAAATCGAATTCATTCTATAACTCCATCAGTTTTGATCGGAAAGGTACGCCCATATAACTCTCGGAAAGCCACGATTCATACCTCTCGAATGGTACCAAACACAAGTCGAACAGACCAGAAATGCACTCTCCAGACCAATATTACTGTCAAAATTCGGGATTTTCAGTAAAAAACGAATTTCTCCATCAGTTCGCATTCAATCCTCTCGGAACAACCGCTCCTGGAAAGATATAAAAAATCCGCATTCAACGGTACCGAGCATGCGAAGAACAGATCGAAACTGAACTCTACAGAACAATATTACTATCAGAATCAACACCCATCAGTAAAAAATGAATTTCTCTGTCAGTTTACACCAGATCTGCTCAGAACCACCGCGCCCAGAAAGCTGTTAAAAATCCGCATTGAATGATATTAAGAACGTCTACTACATATGTAAACTGTTGTTTCTGCATCGAATCCCATCCCATGCACTTGTCCCATTACCAACCAGCAACAAAAACATCTTAACCACTGGACTACAAACAAATTAATCTCCAAGAACTCGGAAATATCCTTTGATTTCATCTTCCATTGCCACAAATAACTTCTAGAACCTCACAGATAAGAAAGATAACACTCCCTTGACTACCCTTTTGTTCTGTTTATGAATGACTCACCCTCCTTGCAACCACTTTATGAAAGATAACACCTTCTTAGCAACCCTTTTGTTCTGTTCATGAATGACTCACCTATCTTGCAACCACTTTATGAATGACTCACCCTCCTTGACAACCCTATTGTTCTCACATATGACTCACCTAGGAGTGAGTCATATTCTTTAAACACAGCCACCTTCAGAAAGGTATAAAAGCTGGTAGATTTTCCTGTATCCCCCCATCATCTTCTCACTACTGGAATACACTACTGTCTACAAATCTGCTTGCATCTGAAGAGAGTACTGATCTGAAAAGCCATCTGGAGCTAAGTCATATACAAGGTTGTTAAGACTAAGTCACTGGAAGCCCACTATGCGAAATACTGAGCCAAGGATAGTTGCAGGACCTAAGGTTAGAGTTGCTGGACATCCAAGGAAAGGTGAGTGAAAACAAAGTTAAGTCAGAAGAAGAGAGAAACACATTGACATACTAAATCAAGCTTAAACTAGTCCATAACCCTCTTTAGAATTCGCATTTTGACCAGGAGGACACAAATAGGTACCCACAAATAGCAGTAAACAGTTCAATGCAACACATATAAGCCTTTCACAAGCATCCCACAATATATCATTGACTATAGTTAGTCCATACCATCGCCTTACCATCACTGAATACCATACACAACTTGTTAGAGAGTGATCAACCATCAGAGCGAACCAGCCCATTGAATAAAAACAGAAATACAGTCTCCCATCTACACACTGGCTGAACCAGAGTTTGATTTGACAGTCATTGGAGCTCCCAATCCTTCTTCTATACCGTACCAGCAGCGCTATAGTCTGATGTAATCACATCACTCGTAAGGTGCTCAAGGAGCCCTTTTGCATCAAGGGCCCACATAATCCGGTCGTGGTATGTGACCCAGTTCATACCGTCTGCCGCCAATTTCGTAACCCAAATCTTGAATTCATCGCTCATAGTGATCTTTTCTAGTGATGGAAAAAATAGGGGGTAAATGTGTTTCTTTTAAGAGAGCAGCGATGGGCCCATAACCTAGTGAGAGTTATGGTATTCGCGCAAGAACAACTCCCCCTGATTACTAAGCAGGTGAGGACAAATTCAGTGGATCAGCGAGACTCAAGTTGCCCAGGTGAATTAAGCAGGTGGCGGGAAGAACACACACAGAGAAGTCCTTGAGATTTATGGGGCTCAAGCCTGTCCTTTATACTATTTACATGAGGCACAGAAACACATAAGATGGGGTAAAATATGGGGTAAAGATGAAGTAAAAGTCCAATAATGGCGGCAAGGAAAAGATCGCCAGTGAAACCTATCTACAAGATCCTAGATAATCGAGGTCGGTGCTGTTTGCATAGCCCCCTAGGGGTCGCGCTTGTCTCCGACGTCGTATCCGGTCGCTTCCGTATCCACTCACTCCAACAGGATTCTCGTCATCTACACTGGGTCACACATCCACCATCTGAATGCAAGGTGAGGCAGAATATCCTGGAGCTATCTCGGTCAACACGGCCATTGAAATGCTCTAGACCGATTTGTTAGAGGAATTTGATACTAATCCACATTGGAAAATATACCGAAGCATCGTCGTCCAAAGGGTCATTGTCCAGTAGAAGGCAGGGAAATTGAGCGGGCACAACCATTCCGGTTCCAGGTTCATCAGGATCGTCATCGGAATCCTCGGGGCTAATATCATTGTTGTTCCCAACACCATGACTGGAGAGAAAGACACTAGCACTGGCACCAGCAGCCTATAGACAAAATCAGCATCATTTTCCATATTTCGTGGGAAATGGGATAGAGTGCTGACCTGTGCTAAATGACAATCAATGGCCCGAATGAATTTCTCTAATCGAAGGATGGCTTTCATCTCGTTCGTCCACAGAGGCACGTTCTCAGGCCAGAGTCGATTTTCGATGGTGTTTATGGCGCATATTCCACACAAATACAAATCCTTCTGGTCCCCATGAGGTAGATCATCTGACATGTCGAAAGCCCCAAACAAGGGAGACAGCCATGCGAGCAAGGCATTTTCCAGGCACTGAGGATGCTGATAACTGTTTAGGCTATCTCCGGTTCGAATTTTACGGCCTATGAAATCCACTTCCATCGCAATCCAGTGGCTTCTGTTGATGTTCTCGACTAGGAACATCCTGGACAGCTTTTTCTGGGCCACCCTATCGGATATCGATTCCATTGCGGGAGTTCTACGCTTAAAGACTTGCTTCTGGTGATTTATAATGGTGGTGACGAGATTTGTACCCCCTATTAGCACATCGCTATATCCATCCAAGGTTGCTTTCTCAGCGACTGCTTCTAGCATCACGTCAATTGAATCGCCATTGACCCATCTCGTTGAGAGGAGAGACGTGAGTTTCCAAATCTGAACTTCACTGCCAATGAGGTATGAGGAGATACTGCCCTTCCAAGAAATATGACGGAGGCCAAGGGCTTCGCCTCGAAGAGTCTGAAGACGCATGAAGTCAATGTTCCTCTTTGTAGTGTTTTCGACAGCAAGAAGCCATTCAAATGACGTTCTCCAGTCCGCCAAGATGCTAATTGACGCTGCGACTTGTTGCCAGTAGTCTACAACCCATAGTGGCATGTTCTCATTGCTGGGGCTATCTGGATCACATAGTGATTTGGTTCCCAATTTGATTGCCGACTCCAGGTTCCGGGCCACATTATTAACGAGTGACGCCGACGGGATTGTGAGGCTGTGAATATATGCCAAGTCCGAGGTTGGCGGGGCAGTCGAGTACCATTGGGAAGCCATATGCGCCGAATGTTGGACGTTCGCCATACGGGGAAATGAATATTTTAGCGCGTCCATAACCGACATGCTCGGATCCGGCAGAATTGAACGTGCTTCTGGTGGGGCTTCAAGGCTATTGTGTCCTCTAGCAGCCATGGGCATTAAGGATAGTAAAAGTTCACGGAGCGGTCACAATTGCTAGGAAATGAAACTGTACAGTGGGTGGCAATCCAATACAGTAGTACTGTTCTGGGAAGTAAGAACTAATTGCCCGCCACAAATCGAACTCGCAGTATCAAAAAGTCCTCCTGGATCATATCCCAACAGGCCTCCAGACTAACCAATCACCCCACAAACCACGGGATTTTGGATCTAGGCAGGTCCCCCTCAAGGGGGCCAAATCCGGGAACCTACCTCCCGGCTGACCCTCGGCCAACATCAAATTTTGGGACCGGATCCGGGAATTCGCCTCTCGCATAGTCTCAAAATTACCCTCGAAATCCGGGAACTTTGGATCTCGCCTCTAACAGTGCTTGCAGGGGTCCTGTCTGGTCGAGGATTAACGTATGGAAAATCGCGGCAAGTTCCGTTGCCTCTATCAACTCTTGGGCTGAAATATTTCATAACTCAGGTAAGGTTCTCCTTCACGAGATGATGATCGAGATCCAGATAACATTACATCGGTATGCTCGTAAAACCGTGTTGCCGTAGCAGTTAAATCTCCGTCTTGAATGAGGCAGGCCACTCTCGAGATTGGCCACCTAACATAAGGACCCCTGCAAGCACTGTTAGAGGCGAGATCCAAGGTTCCCGGATTTTGAGGGTGATTTTGAGATTATGCGAGGGGCAAATTCCCGGATCCGG
>MU129226.1:4707-50024 GCA_014904985.1 Hydnum rufescens UP504
ATTGTGTGTACCGCTATAGGAGGGAGGCAAGATGCTTCACGATTCGTCCTTGTATCTCCATGTCATCTGGAGTGAGGATAGAGTCGGACGGAACTAGGGTGACAAGAGTATGCAATGATAAAGGCTCCTGAGCGCATATGATTCGCCGAGGATTGACTTGACTCGTTTTACCGCCATCTCATGCAATGGATTGCAGTGCTCCCTTTCATACAGTCCTATAGAGCGCATACAACCTTTATCACTGCGCAGCACCGTCCCAACTAGATCCCGCGGTCAACGCCAGCATCATTGTCGTTAGGAAAATGACAGCGACAGCGGTAGCCCGACCACGAGCCGATTGTGCCTCTCCACTCGTCTTATCGCGACTTCTTGTGTAACCCGGAGCATAACAAAGATTTCTACATCAATAAAGCAGAAGCGAATGGGCGGATGGCCGTGGCATGCTTCCGAGTGATGGACGAGAGCTTGAAATTCAATATCTGTGAACTCCCGACGTCATTCCTTCGCAATGCTGACATCCCAGACATTGGTGGTCTCATACACAAATACATCTCTAATCATCTGTCTTATGCTTGTCGATATTGGTGTTTTCACGTGTCTGCGACACCTCCCGGCAGGGTTCCTGGGAAACACATGGAGTCATTCTTTCAGCAGGATTTCCTACACTGGTTGGAAGTGATGAGCCTTACAGAGAGCTCCCTCAAAGTGCATTGGCCTCACTTAATGCCTCTCATGTAAGCACAGGTCCAATATGCTGAAGCTGTGGGCCAATTCCTAACATGGATTCCCCAGATTGCCAAGGACCTTGTTGGAGTGCAACATGATGCAATGGAATTCATCTCCATGTTTAGAGTGGCCATCGGAACAAGTGCACCTCATATCTACCTCTCTGGTCTCACATTTGCTCCCACATCATCCCTTGTATATCAGCAGTGGCAAGGCCAATTCCCAGGAGTTGCAAAACTTGTTCATGGGCAACTTCAGCACTGGCCACAGATTAGGCTGATCTTAGAAGGCCATAATAGTTGTGTAACATGTGTTGCTTTCTCCCCTGATGGCAAGCAGATTGCTTCCAGCTCCTGGGATGAGACCATACGACTCTGGAATGCAGAGACAGGTGCAAGCATAGGCCAGCCAATGGAGGGGCATGATGGTGAAGTCTACTCCATTGCGTTCTCACCTGATGGCAAGCAGATTGCTTCTGGCTCAGAGAATACCATACAACTCTGGAATGTGGAGGCAGGTGCAAGCATTGGCCAGCCAATGCAGGGGCATAATGACATCATCCTTTGTGTTGCTTTCTCACCTGATGGCAGGCAGATTGCTTCTGGCTCTGAGGACAAGACCATCCAACTCTGGAATGCAAAGACAGGTACAAGCATTGACCAGCCAATGGAGGGGCATGATGGTGGCATCTGGTGCATTGCTTTCTCCCCTGATGGCAAGCAGATTGCATCAGGCTCCAAGGACAACACCATAAGACTCTGGAATGCAGAGACAGGTGCAAGAATTGGCCAACCTATGCAGGGCACAATGACATGATCTTTTCCATTGCTTTCTCACCTGATGGCAAGCAGATTGCTTCTGGCTCTGGAGATAGGACCATACAACTGTGGAATGCAGCAACAGGTGTAAGCATTGGTGAGCCAATGAAAGGATTGGATCCAAACCTCAGATCCATTGCCTTCTCACCTGATGGCAAGCGGATTGCTGGCTCTCATGGCAAGATCATACAACTCTGGAATGTGGAGACAGGTGCAAGGATTGGCCAACCAATTCAGGGCATAATGGTATCATCTGCTCCATTGCTTTCTCACCTGATGGCACACAGATGGCATCTGGCTCTGATGACCACACCATCTGCCTCTGGAATGCAGATATAGGTGGAAGCATTGGCCAGCCCATGAAAGCAGATAGTGATGGCATCTCATCCATTGCTTTCTCCCCTGATGGTAGGAAGATTGCTTCTGCTTCTGGCTCCTTCAACTCCACCATACAACTCTGGAATGTAGAGACAGGTGTAAGCATTGGCCAGCCAATGCAGGGCATTTTGCAGCTATCTCATCCATTGCTTTCTCACCTGATGGTGCACAGATTGCTTCTGGCTCTGAGGACTGGACCATATGGCTGTGGAATGTGGAGACAGGTGTAAGCATTGGCCAGCCAATGGAGGGGCATGATGGTAGCATCTGGTGCATTGCTTTCTCACCTGATGGCAAGAAGATTGCTTCTGGCTCTAAGGACAAGACCATACAGCTCTGGAATGTGGAGACAGGTGCAAGCATTGGCCAGAAAATGGAGGGGCATGATGGTAGCATCTGGTCCATTGCTTTCTCCCCTGATGGCAAGAAGATGGCTTCTGGCTCTGATGACAAGGCTGTACAGCTCTGGAATGTGGAGACAGGTGAAAGCATTGGCCAGAAAATGGAGGGGCATGTTCGTGGCATCCGGTCCATTGCATTCTCCCCTGATGGCAAGCAGATTGCTTCTGGTGCATGGGATAAGACCATACAACTCTGGAATGTGGAGACAGGTGCAAGCATTGGTCAGCCAATGGAGGGGCATTCCTCTGGCATCTCATCCATTGCTTTCTCACCTGATGGTAAGCAGATTGCTTCTGGCTCTTATGACAAGACCATACGACTCTGGAATGCAGAGACAGGTGCAAGCATTGGCCAGCCAATGGAGGGGCATTCCTCTAGCATCAAATCCATTGCTTTCTCACCTGATGGTAAGCAGATTTTTTCTGGCTCTCGTGACTCAACTATGCGGCTCTGGAATGTGAGTATGGGTCAAGCATTGACCATCCAATGGATGGGATTGATGGTAATGCTGACCCCACTGCTTCCTGGCCCCATAACAAACAGATTGCTTCTGGCTTCAATGACCATACTCTCAATATTCCATGCTTGCCCTCTGCAGCATCTAACCACATCCTTCAATATCCCATCCATCTATTCCCCTTCCCACCATGCTCCTTTCAACTTCATGATGGATGGATTTTGGGACACAGTCATGAGCTTATCCTTTGGGTCCCTCCTGCCTACCATGCATCTCTGGAACACCCTAACTGCCACCTTGTGGGATCTCCCAAGAAAACCCAGATTGATTTTCAGCACCTTAAGTGTGGTGAGGACTGGGCACAATGTCAAGAACTGGAAGGTTAGACGCTAGTCATTGAATTGTAACATCTCAGTACTATCCTTTGCATTTGAGCTGATCTGTTGATGCCTTACTGGCCCCTCATCTGTTGATAAGGAGACACAGTTTGGAGGAGAATTGGGAATAAATTACATACCTATCTTCACACTATGAGTGTTTGGCTTGTGATAGTGATACCTCAGATCAGGGTACCAAAGTTCCTTTTGTAGAGCCTTATCCAGAAGGTTTAAATTACTAGGAAGGTCTAGGTTATTCTGTTTGACAATGCACTGCTCACATCTAAGCTTCCATATGAGGTGTGCAGCTCAGTTATTAGTACACCTGAGGCAATCATATGTCAGTAGCTAGTTAGCTAGGTAATTCCCTATAGGCACATCTTAGCTAAATAACTCTAAGGCCCTGTTCAGTTGCAAGAATCTGGATTCTTGGGCCAGATTCTTGCCAGATTCTTTGGAGATTCTTTTTGCTCTTAAAAAGAATCTTGAGTGCTCCGGGAGCTCCATAGATTCTTCAAGATGAGGACACAGTCGATGGGTTGGATTCCCACATCAATTTCGGTATTTCTTGCTGATTTTGACATGGCTGAATTATTGGGTCCTTTTATTATGCTCTTGACACTGTCCTTTAATATGTTCCTGCTGTCAGCCAAATAAGGAAAAACAAATTGTTAATTAATGTCCTGAGCTCTGCACAGTGATCTGGGGTTTGGGGTGCCCCCCAAGCCCTGCGCAGCAGCCGGGGTCTGCAGGGTATCCCCACAATGCCTGGCTGTTGTCTACCAAATAAGGAAATAAAATTTACCCTGAGTGCACTCAGTCCTATGTAGCAGAAAGAAATGTGCAGCATCCCTACAATAGTTCCCAGCAAGCCCCACTTAGCAGAATGGGGTCTGTGGGATTGTTAGTGGATATTAGTCCAATTGGCACTCGGCCCTATTAGAATGTCGCTACTACTATGAGCCAATGTATTCCCTCCTTCCTTACTTCCTTTTTTTTCCTTTCCTTCTCAAACACTCTGGTGGAAAGCTTCTCCACAGGAGTTTGGTGCTGCCCCGGCTTTAGTTAAATTCATATCTGTTTACGTAAGTAGACTCGAATAGCTAGCCGCGGGAAGATCCGGAATTGTATCTTTTTTCCACCCACTTGGCTGCTGTCTGCAGTGTACTGGAACAGTACACTGTGATCCTTGCACTGCATGACCTTACCACAGAACTTACTCTTATTTCTAACATCATGGCAAAACCCGGACCCATGGATCTATGTCTAAAGACACATCCTAGAGCATTCCCAGACCCTACCTTTGAACTAACATGCAACCCTGTTGAAGGTAAACATGGGCCAAAGCCCAATCTGGAACCCCCGCTGGGACTGCTTAACTGCCCCAAGCCTAATTTGGACTCTACTGAATTAACACTGGTGGAGTGTGTAAGAACCTGTATCCGGGGCTCGACACTCATTTTGCCTATACTCGACCAAGCCTATGAAACATTATCGTCGAAGATTCACAGCCCCCTCTTAACCAGGGTGGATACCTCAAAAGGGGTGGTCACTCCCCCAAAAAATAACGAAGCTCTAGACTTCACTTCCAGGGACTGGGCCAGATCCAGTCCAGAATCTGGCGGTAGTCCAGACTCCACTGCTTCCAGCCTCACAAGAACAGCCTGGAAACCCGGCCACCTGCCACACCATGATCACTCAGACTTATGGCTAAATGAACCCAAAGATGTACTTAAGGAATGTCCAAGGTCCGTAAAGTATACTAGGCCTACATATTGTGATCTCACCATGTACACTTCTCAAGGCACTCCCCAGGACTCTCATCAAAGTAGTGGACCAGCTACATCTGTCGTGGACGAAAGGGCCAGATCCATGACTAATGAGCCTCTGACTGCTGAAGCCTTCATGGACCAGGAGGTACTTCATTGCAGAACCTTACTGCTGTCAGTGGTTGAATCCCTGCGACAGGAACAGGGTCCTAGTGCAGCAGCTGATATATGTCTGATTAACACATCCTTATACCACCTGGCATACATTCTCAACATAGAATTGTCCTCCTTTACTGACACCGTCGTTTGAGTGTCCCATATGGGTCAACCTACAGTCTTTAAGCCTGATACGGAATTCAGCCTGATGTTACTACAGTGCGGCCAAATACTACAGGATACTGCAGCCGAAATCGCCAAGCATTACTTCATATCTGACCCAGACCCCTACAAATTCGATCCAGGAGGAGTACTTGCTGTCCATATGGAAGCAGGAGTCCCATCAGAAGACAAGGTCCTGCAGTTAGCTGCCCTGGGCTTACATTGGTTATGTACTGGACTCAAGATCATAGCACAACTCCAAAGTGTCGACGAAAGTGAATTGGTGGCTTATACTACAAACTCCAAGGCACAAGGGTACGCGACAGGAGTAGTAAACAACCCCCCTAGAGTCATCTCGCTGTTAGCTGTGTGTTAGTGGTGTCAGGAGTCCCCTAGGCCATTCAGTAGACCCATGGGCAAAGCAGTAGCCCCGGTCTCCTTTCTTAGTTTCTTTTTCCTTTTTCTCTTCTCACCCAAACCTGGTGGAAAGCTTCTCCACAGGAGTTTGGTGCTGCCCCAGCTTCTAGTTAACTTCTCCCTTATTACATAAGCAATCACTGATAGCATCCAGGGAAGGAAGAACATGAAATAAGGACCCTATGGAGCATAGTACTCCTCGTCATCAATCCATCATCGGGCCCGTATAACGGCACAGCAAAATGTCTCCATTGGGATGGACATACTCTCATATACTGTACTTCCGGCCCCCAAACTCATCGATACGATCCATGGGAACCCAAAAAACCTCTTGTAAGCCTTGTCAAGGGGTTCTGGACGTTCGAAGGAAACAGACTACGCAAGCTACTAAACACCGTTACTAGCACCTGTACTACGGTCCTACGTCATGCCGATGCCCACATAGGCCTGTGATCGAACACGGTTGTGGAGCTGCCGTTCAACGTGACAGGATTGGTTGGTGTCTACATGACCACAAAGATCCTACTTGCGAATGGCAGCGAAGCCACGGATCCTCAGTGTGACATGACCAAGCTGATCAAAACTCCTATGGCTCGTAGAGTAGGCATTGGCTCTATTTCCAGGAATAGTAGTCCTGAGACATATCTGGAACGTGCCCCGAAACTCGAGCCAGTAGTCCAAGACCATACTGATGCCCACAAGAATGGATTTAGGTGGAAACCCGGACTTGGACCTAGTATAGAGCTCCTTGCCCAAAGCATCCCTGAATCTTCTTGTCACCAAACTGAAGGCCCGCGATCAAGTGAAACTACCGGGCTTCCGTACAATGCAACGAGTCCAGACGAAACCAAGGAATGTCGCTACGACATGTTACGAGACCTAGTCGAGTTCTTGTTACTCCCCAGGTATACACGGAAGACATTAAGTCAGCAAGACCTGGAACTGGGAACTACAGTGGAAGATGCTGAAGGAGAAGACCCCGAGCCCGGAATGAGCAGAATGGTCAGGTGTGAATCAGGCAGTCATCGGAATGATGCGGTGCTGCCACCTCCGCAAGGGGACACGATCCAACGAAAGGGACTCCCGCCTTCGAGCCTTACGAGTACTCGAGGAAGCTACTCTAAACTTACCGAAAGATGGTTGGACTCGGCCATCTTCCATCGACGATTCCTGGATGCATACCTTGTAACTGCCATGGAATACCATATCTCACGTCGCGTACAGGGACCATTCGACACCTTCATGTCTGGATTTAGCCAGCTTATCGCATGAGAGCTTACTAATGCCTTTAACCAGAATGTTCCATGAGCCGACCTATTTCAGAGGAGCATGCCCTGGATTCTAAATCGGACGACCCAAGAACCCGAGGCTCAAAGATCCGTACTGCTGTCATCGAGGAATGTTGAGACTCCCGCATCCAATCCCGGTCAAGGGCTAGGGCGGGAACCCACTGCGAAGAGAACATCACTCGTAAAGGAAATCTCATCCAAAGGAATGACCTACATGTCTGTTTATGGTGAGGAGGCAATTCCAAAGGAGTGTAAACAGGAAACGTCGACATGGCCAGTCTCATCAATAAGAACCGAACATGCCTCCTACAAATGTCTGGACATATGGACTTTGCAGAACGTGGAATTGCTCGTAGTCAATTGATCATCTGGTCTGCACAGCTACATTGCAAGACGTCCATATGGGAATGCAAATCTAGGAGAATTCAACCTGTCTCCCGACCCGTATAGTCACATTGCAAGGCACGCACATAGGGATGGACATACTCATACGCACCATCTCATCGACCCCCGAACTCGCCTACACCTCCCATGGGAAGCCATGAGACCTGTCCCGAGTCTCGCCGAGGGGTCCCGAATGCCTAAGGGGAAGGAACTGTTCAAGCTATGCGAGACCCACAAGACGCCGCTACCAACACCTGATTTCGTCCAGATCGAAGGGTTACTGGAGCCTCACGGGGGAACGAATGCTACAAATGAAGTTGTTGAAGTCAGCATGGAACTATTGAGGGCCGCTTTAGCTAAGGGTGAAAGATATTGCAAACCTGTAGTACGAAATGTACGATTATCGTACCTGTATTGTCAGACAGCAGCATCATGTGCCTACCCCCAGCTCAGTCTCGAAAGACCTACGAGTAAGGTAACAGGACCAGTTGGAGCCAATACAGCCAGTAGTGCAACCTTCAAACTCTCCGAGTTGGTAATACACTTCTGTAGGACTTGTAAAGGAACAAATTGCCTTCTCTCCAAAAAAGGCATCTGTCCTTGGAGCTCAGACGTCATGGTGGATAGAAGCAGGGAACCAGACTGTAGCCTGCCCCAAAGGGTGGGATGGTTTAGACATGAAGCCTACCACCGCCCAACAGACGGGGTCGTAGGTTTACCGAGTACCCAAGATGTGTCGAGTGTGACTCAGGGAGCCCCAACCCTAAAATATTGAGATGGCGTAACTGTCGATAATGGACGCGACTCCTCAGTAATCGGAACAAGAGTGTCCATACCCATACAACTCGAGTCTGCCTCGATACTCACAGGGATCAAGTATCTTGCCCTGGCTGCACATGTTGTCGTAACCAAAGGGGTCAGACATTCATCACAAGGTTGCTACCATCAAAAGGACGGGAATGATGCTATGCCACCACCTCTGCGATTGAACAAGGCCATAAAGCCTCAGGGCCATGAGACCGGGTCGATTAGGACTCCTACAACTTACCTAGTGGGCGACACCACCATGCTCGAAAATGGTATCCCAGAATCTAAACTGAGCGAGATGTCCGACTTGTTCAGGACCACAAAACCCAAATGGATAAAAAGATTCTTACCACCCAAATGTTTCATGATGACTATGAGCACTTCCGCAACAAAGAAAGACAAGCATATGTCGTGAGACAGTCCCCCGAACTCAAACTTCATTGTGAATAAGGAAGAGGAACAAAGCTACACACTACTCCTAAAAGCAACCACAGTTCTCCCACCTAATCACAAACTCCAGGTCCCAATTCCCTGGAACCAGTACAAGGACGGGTTTCAGGACATGCTGCCTACAAGTCTCACTACACAGCTGTCTCTGCGGCCAATTGAGTCCATGGGGTTTCCATACAGCATAACCAACGGAAGCCCAATGCCTAAGCCAGAAATGTGTGCAAGGGTTCGCAACCCCAAGTTACTTGCTCGCAACGACCAGGAGAGCACGACTCGAAGATCTCAAGGGGTCCTGGTACAGAATCGTCGAATTGATGATACTGCTGGCACTGGAAAAGACGACCGTCCATCATGAAGCTATTATCTGCGAATAGAAGGGAACAATGATGCAATGTTGTCACTCCCGCAAATGAACATGGTCCAATGGAACAGATGCCTGGGTCTGGTTACCTCCAACTGATGGCTCTTGAATGCCTACTTTACTGTCAGTTCCTACAAGATGACCCTGAAAGGAAAGGTTACGCTCTCCGACCTTGAGAGTCTTGATACGGACCTCTCTAGTAACATGACCTGGATTTTGGAAGACACCCTTACCGATCTCATTCCCAAGACTGTCATTGAGTACTGTATCTTACATTGGGTACACGAACCGTTCGACACTTCCATGTCTGGATTTGGTGGGCTTATCCCACGAGGGCATTCTAACATCTTTTACAAACATTTACCACGAAACGGCTACCCACGAAGAGAAGGTAGTAACGATATGGCGCAGCCACCTCCATTGGCGGGTCTGATCCAATGGAACAGTTGCCTGGTCCCAGACCCTACGGACAGTCGAGATACGACAGGTGGGGACCTCCCGAGGCCATACGAGATCGGGCCTAAGTGGAAATTCAAGTTTGGTAACTCAAGTCAAGACGACGTGCACGATACCAAGTCTACACACCAAAGCTCCAAGGTGGCCTGAAAACGCTACAGGGACGGACGCCAGGATACGATGTTTATGGGCCTGTCAGAGTTTGAAGCCACTACTCAGGATTGTCGTCGCTGAGTAGAATGGGACTACTTCACACTGCCGCTACCGCAAATGGAGCATGTTGCCGTGATCGCAGGCGTCCTTATCATTAGAAAAGGACCCAGTCCAACGAAATGGATTCCCATCACCGAACCTTACGAGTACTCGAGGTGCAGTAGACAGGAACTTGTCCCAAGCCAGACGAAAATCCCCGGAGATGGTTCCCAGATCCTGTACGGGCCTATCAGGTGCATGGTCTTAGGAACCCAGGTCAATTCATCTGAAGATGTACCGGTTTGACTCTTGCCCACTGACGATTCTTGGATACCCCCCCATCACTTGGATAAAATGGTGGTTATCGAACCCAAACCAGTCATCCTTAAGTGGCATGCCTGATACCAATGTCGATGACTGGACAAAGTCCATGGAATATCAGAAATACGAAATGAGCGAAGTCATCCAGTGGTCTTGGCGAGGGGTTCGAAACTGGCCCACCGAATACGAATCTGGGCTGTGGCAACCTGTCATGGAGGTATCACAAAGTCTTCGGTTGCCGATGTTCGATCGGATCCATGCTAATGGATTGTCAGAGCTCTATCAAAGGATCCAAGCAAAAATTCCATCGTACCTCCATTGGACAGTCCCAATTAGGAAGGAAGGTTATGACGATGCTCTGATCCAAGGTTCACTGTGGCGATTTTCTCTGACCTACAAAATAAGGTGGCAATGCTACCTTTGATCCAATACCAGTGATACCAAACTCTCGCAGTTGCACAAGGTCCAGTCCCCACAACTTAAGCCGGCCATTGAATCCACACACATGGGTCCCCATGTTATGGCCCTAAGTATCGCTGCAACTGAAAGGGACAAATGTTCATCACAAGGTCGCTTTCCACAAGTGGAATGGAGTGGCGACTGTAGGAGCACTCAAGATATGGTAAGCGAAGGCTGCTCCAGAACGCGTGAGACCGGACCAAAAAGAGAGGTTAGACTTGGGCCTGACCATAAGCCCTGTTTCCAAAACGCCTCTCCAACCCCGGCAAGGAGTGCCAAGACTCCAGCATGCAGGCTCCATCAAGGTCCAGAGATGGAATCTATTGTGAGGAGAACAGCCTTCCCAGGAAAGAGTCTGCCCCCTGTTTCGTATGGCCGTACAAAACCTCGCTCATACAGACGTGTTTTCATGATGAGGCCAACGTCCTACAGTCATTCAAGAAACCCATGTCCTAAGTTAGAGCTTCCAAGTATACTCCTAGGAGGAACCACCATCTATTGTTCAGGAATAAGCACCATTACTCGACAGGGTAAGATCGACCAGAAGATGTTTAGGACCTGCGTCATCAGAAGTCGAAGGATGTCACAAGTCATGATGAAAAACGTACTCATAGGACAAAGGACGATGTTATGGAACCAATTCCAGTCTGATCCAAATAGTCCTAACGGGCAAACACAATCCCCCCAGCAACCAAGCGTGTCTACGGAATCTCTGTACAACGCAACTGGTCCAAGCAACTACTACCATCTTGAATGCAGGATGGAGTGAGAAAAGCACCATCTAGATGGTCATCCTAGCCATAATGTTGTCGACAAGGCTCACAGCGCGAACCGGCCCTCGTACAAGGGACTTTGGGCTTCAGGTCAACTAAAATGGTCTGGGGTCATTGGATTTTTTGGTCGGAGTCGAATGTCACACTGGAGCAAACGGACGATCTGGGACCCACTATGGATACCCTCGCCTGGTTACACTACGACATTACATCATGGTCTTTGTTACGACCAGCTGGGTGCTGTCACAACCCGAGAGGAATGCCTTGACATAGATGTCATCCATGCAAAACTAGTACTAGCTAAAGGAGAGTGGTCGACACATTGTCATACCGACACCTCACGGAATGACTCAGGCTCCCTATCTGGACAAGCATCAAGTCACGATTCAGGGACAGCTTGATCGAACATGGTCCCCACTTGCGATGGCTCAAGTCGATTGATACGGGCCAAGGCCCACAACCCAGTGTGGCCATACCTCTACCAGTTTAGATTGAACGATACGGACAAACAGCAACCTCTTAATGGCTCACTCCATCCCAAGGCATTCCAGGCAATGATGAGTGTTTATGAGCAAAACCTACTGGTAACCCATGACTCATTCAGAGACCCACCTAGACTGGAGCTGACACCAGGAGACGGTTACCAACGAATGCACCAAATCCCGGATTCTATGGGTGTCAGGAGCACGGCAGGATGTGTACATACGCACAGTCTTGGAAACGATACTGGGAGCATTGGAACCGATACATGAGATTGCAACTGTCCTCTGGGGATTAAATGCATTCTCCCATGTTGTTCCCTTGACCTCTGGACTCACCTACACCCCCTGCGAAGATCCATGAGAACTGTCCCGAGTTCCGGTAAAGGGACCCGGGTGCCTGATGAAAATGAGTCGCTGGAGTTATCCAAGACCCACAGGGACTGCCGGATCGATACCCGGGGCCTTGATAAAAGGCCACTGTTTTTAATGCGGTACCAGACGATCTCCAGTAGATGAACGAGTCCTCGACAGGGTTGAAGCCCCTTCCAAGCCTTCAGTCTAAAGAGTTGGGGATGTCTCGGAACGACGAAACAGATGAACTACAGGAAACCATACATAATCCCATTACTATGGAACTACCTCGTTTCAATGTTGGTGGTACCAAGTTTGTCGAGCCTGCTCAAGGTCATGTCTAAAGTGCCACACAAATGAATGAAAGCCCTTCATGGCCGAAGGGACTGGGGGGCAATGTTAGTGGTGTCAGGAGTCCCCTAGGCCATTCAGTAGACCCATGGGCAAAGCAGTAGCCCTGGTCTCCTTTCTTAGTTTCTTTTTCCTTTTTCTCTTCTCACCCAAACCCGGTGGAAAGCTTCTCCACAGGAGTTTGGTGCTGCCCCGGCTTCTAGTTAACTTCTCCCTTATTACATAAGCAATCACTGATAGCTAGCCATGGCAGAACCCGAAATGCATCTTTTCTACCACCATCAACTGTCCGTCTCATAGAGTTGCGGACCTGTTGATTACGCACTACACACTGTGCGACTCCCAGCTTTATGTCCAAACCTTCTTACTTTGCCTAGTGGGCATAGAAACCCTAACCCTCCAGGAACTGCTAGCCTGTCGGGCTAGATGGAATGGTCTCAGTCCCATGGACTGGACTAATCCATTGGAACCGGAACCTCCTCCATCCTCCGGTCCCTCCCCACTCCTTAATTTGGATACTACTGAATTAACACTGTGTACTCTGAACGAGAGCAAGGGCTACTGTGGCAGAACCAGGAGATTCCGATGCCTGGAACCCTGGTCAGTGACGAGGGGACTCAACTGCCCCATCCCTGGTTTGATGCTAGATGACCTTGACCCTCGGTGGACCTGTTACAACAACAGATCGTGGTGAATGCCCCCAAGACACCGAACCTGTGAGGAATCGGACCCTGGGAACATAGATCGGTATTGCTGTCCTGGTCAATGGACCCCTCTTCGGCCCAACAAGTACGACCTGACCCAGGTAGACCAGAAGGTAACTGTTGGAACCCACTGGGTGGAGGGCCCCCAGATGATGATGATCCTGGAGACGAAGGAGGTCCCCCTGTAGGGAGACCTGTCCACCCCGGACGTCCCCCCATAGGACCTGGGGGTGGTTACCCCAAATGAGGATGGCTGAGTAATGGTCCACCCAGGCCCAGTCCCCCCACCTGTAGGTGCCAATGAGGTCCCTGATGGACCTGGGCAATGCAAAGCCTACTATGAACCCAAGTTCAAACTCAAATTTCAACCCAGTGATTTACCAGAATATGACAGATCAGACAATGCTTTTGTCTCCTGGACTGAAGATCTAGATTGCTACGCTGCAGGAAGTCGTCGGATGCGAGAACAACTAGCCTTTGCTGCTACTATGCGGTTTACTAAACATGCGGATGTCTGGTGGCGAAGCCTACCCAATGCTATGAAGATACAAGCTAGTCAAGATTGGGACTTGTTAAAATTCATCATGTGAACCCGACTACTAGGTACCCATTGGTATGACAAGCAAGTTACCATCTACAACGAACTACAATTCTGTAACTGGGGGCATGAGAGAGAGACTCCCACCAAATGGCTGACCCGAAAGGTGAGGGCTCGTCGGGTCCTGCATCCACCCCCCGAAATCCCAGATCCTGCATTTGACTCCCTGGAGGTGGGTACTCTCATGGAACATGTGCCACCTTCTTGGCGGGCCTATGTGGACATGGATCTTTGCCACGACACAGATGCCCTATTTACCAGGGTCAAGGACCAAGAAGATGCCCTTCTTGCCATATCGAACCTTTCCAACGTATGACAAACCGAAGACATAACCAACAAGGTAATGCGTTGTGTATGGGAAGATCTCAGACAGAGCCGATTCCGTACTCCCACGATGTTGGCCAGTACTAGTACCACGGGACCCACCTACAAGTACGACCTTAGTGACGTGAGGTCTAAAAGGAAACCAATTTGGCCATGTTGACACTGTAGTAGCAAACTACATTATGATTATGACTGTGGCTCCTACAAAAAGGATCCCAAACACGCCAAGCCGTCTACAAGTACCAGACATGACGTTGCTTATTGCAAGGCTTACATCGCTATGTCCTTGGGATCAGAAGAAGTTTATCAAGCTGCTATGATGGCTGCCCACGAGGCTCTCAGCAGTGGGGAAGAGGATGAGGAGACTGATGTTTTATTTGTTGTACCTGATGAATCGCCCCTAGAGGGAGCTTCCTGTTACACTGCTTCGAGTAAGGATGGGCCTGTCCCCGAGTTAAGTACTAAAAAGGACGAAGTCCTTCCTGGAGACATATATGCCCCGGAGCCCACAGTGAAAAGGCCTCTGGGTTTGGCTAGTCTGGGCATGGATGCCTTTAAATTGGAATGTTGTGTCAATGATGTGAATGGGCCCATACTTGAGGTGGTCGCCAATTCTGGAGCCGCGGCCACCTTGGTGTCTGCCAAGTGCCTGGGAGCCCTGAAGGGTCAATCCCCCCCAATTAAACAGGGGTTAAAACTGAGACTACTACACCTTACAGGAGAACCCAAATGCATGGGTTATGTTACACTTGATCTATACTTCTGTAGCCAATTGGGGCCCATGTTACTACAAGGTGTTGAAGCCTATGTAGTGGAAGGAATGAACGCCAACCTCCTAATTGGGGAAGACATGCACCGGGCTTGGCAACTGCATACCATGAGGCCCGAACAGGAAGCCTACTGGCAGGTAGGAGATAGCGAACACCGAATACCTGCCAGCCGTACCCAAAAGGACCAAGAGGCCTTCATTGCCTCCTGGCGAACTGAAGATGAATTGTCCACA
The DNA here is from genome assembly GCA_014904985.1 of Hydnum rufescens UP504. Classification (NCBI taxonomy): domain Eukaryota; kingdom Fungi; phylum Basidiomycota; class Agaricomycetes; order Cantharellales; family Hydnaceae; genus Hydnum; species Hydnum rufescens. Next base: position 19,675 of record MU129226.1, read on the forward strand.
AAGGCTGATTTGGAAAGGAATCTGAACATCACCCCCCTAAAAGGGAACAAGTGGGCTGAGGACGGGTTGTGGCCCTAGAAGACACTCTCATCCCAGGAGGACACATGGCCCAAGTACAAATTAAGGGAAACTATGATCAAGATGACGGTCCACAATTAATCGAAAAGAGGATAATATGGAGAGGTAGCCATAGTTTCCTAGCCACGGTCGACTGCATAGTAGACACATTGGAGGAACTATCCCTACCAGTTGCCAACCCCTCCTCTTCGCCCAAACTGCTCTGTAAGGGTGAAGTATTAGGACAGATGTTAAATCCTGCTGTATGTCTCAGCAAGGAAGCTGATTTGAGCCCAGAAGATAGGGACTGGTTTGAACAAAAAGCCCTGTTCGTTCGTACGCTCATAGACAGGTCCCTCAACAAAAAGGATCTAAACCGGGGAGAACCAGATGACCATGACAAGGTTCGAGTTAATGCCCTAGAAACGGGAGCCCCAGAGTTTACAGGGGGAGGCCCGAAAACTCACCTTGGTCAGTCATCTAAGCCTACCCAATTAGGTACCACTTCTGGGGCAGATAATGGACCTAACATGGTCCCATCACTATTTCAGCTGAATTTGGTCATTTAGGTCTTTCCCTTTGAAATCTCTCACTCAAGCTTCTGGCTGAAAATTGGCCAAACATTGGCCAAAATGATGACTTAGAGCTCAAGCCCTTGGAACACTTTAATTAGGGGCCATTATAGATGGCTTCAAGTCCGCCTTTAAGGAATCAAACTTAAACTTAGGAAGTTTTAGATATAATCAAACAGTTTTTAGAATATAACAGTACTATATACACAACATATCATAACCATTTGGTACTGTTCAACTGCATCTTCAGAAAGAGTTGAGGAGAAGAAGGGGGGAGGAGCAAAACACTTGAGCAACACCTGAAGTCCTCAAACCCATCCAATCCCCCTGAAGATAATATTGGAAGAGATCCCAAACTGAGGGATTTCTATCAAGCCCAGTAGCCCCCATAGTACACTGCTTCCATCAAACAGTGTGTGAATGACAAGGCAGATGAATGCCTTAAAGCCCCAACACTAGAAATGCTCCTGCGCCTTGAGTTGTTATCAGATTGTCCTGAATGTACTGGCATTGGAATGCCACGATAAAGGCCTTTCTTCCAAGCCCATATATGAGGAGAGGCATGTAGATTACATGACGAAGTGAGGGTAGGAATGAAATATCAGCTTCAAAGTGCGTTGGGAGGTCCTGAAGGTGCAATTTGCCACGGATCAGCTCGCCAATGGTACCATTGGAAAGCCCTAAATCACAGCTTTCGATCAAGCACAATATTGTATGTTTTGGTGGGGATTTGGCAACGAAGAGGCAGGAGGAGTACAGAGGTGATGAGGAGATCACCACTCATCTCACTCCTGAGCATGTAGTTCACCTCCAATCATCTCGCAAATGGGACCAATGGAAAGCTGTGATTCACAGCTCCATGTCAAGCCTATTATGAAGACGATTGGAAACGAACTCATGGAGATATGGGGGAAAAGGTGGGAAACAGGGCCATAGGAAAGATGAAGCCACTGTGCCCCCAATACCCCACCAAAATGCGCGATATAGGGCTTGTTTGAAAGTGTTGATTCAGGGCTTTCCATCGGGCATACGAACGCAACGAGTACGACAATTGTGCTACTCCCTGAAACCACACAGAGGTGATAATAGGGACATGGCGACAATTAAGGACCCTGGTATGCCACCCTCCAGAAACCTCACAGAGGTGGTTTCTGGGTGTTGCAGTGGTCCATCCCCCCTCTTGTGCTACTCCCTGAAGCCACACAGAGGTGGAACAACAGGGGAATGGCGACAGCTAAGGACTCTAGTATGCCACCCTCCAGAAACCTCACAGAGGTGGTTTCTGGGTGTTGCAGTGGTCCATCCCCCCCCCCTCTCCCCTAAATATAAAGTTCTAATGCACCTATCACACCAAAACCACACAGAGGTGGCTTATGGCAGTGATAGGAATTGACACCCAGAGGGGTGTCCCCAGACCTCCTGTTGATCAGGATGGAATGTGCTCAAGTCACTGTCCACTCAGAGGTGGACAGTGACCTTGTGCAATGTTTCCTAAGGCAACAGCTATGGGGATTGATGCCAGATCAGTAAAAATCAAAAGATAGTGCAAAAGGGCTGCACTAGGCAGCTCTTTTGGCACCAATGTATATACTAGGTAGCATATACTCACCTTACTTCCACAGCCCAGGTGTTCTAGGGTGTGGTGTTGAGTTGGGGAATAAGGGTGGTGGTGAGTTGCAAGGAAAGGGCACAGTGGCTGTGCCCTTTCCTCACAACTCACCACCACCCTTATTCCCCAACTCAACACCACACCCTAGAACACCTGGGCTGTGGAAGTAAGGTGAGTATATGCTACCTAGTATATACATTGGTGCCAAAAGAACTGCCTAGTGCAGCCCTTTTGCACTATCTTTTGATTTTTACTGATCTGGCATCAATCCCCATAGCTGTTGCCTTAGGAAACATTGCACAAGGTCACTGTCCACCTCTGAGTGGACAGTGACTTGAGCACATTCCATCCTGATCAACAGGAGGTCTGGGGACACCCCTCTGGGTGTCAATTCCTATCACTGCCATAAGCCACCTCTGTGTGGTTTTGGTGTGATAGGTGCATTAGAACTTTATATTTAGGGGAGAGGGGGGGGGGGATGGACCACTGCAACACCCAGAAACCACCTCTGTGAGGTTTCTGGAGGGTGGCATACTAGAGTCCTTAGCTGTCACCATTCCCCTGTTGTTTCCACCTCTGTGTGGCTTCAGGGAGTAGCACAAGAGGGGGGATGGACCACTGCAACACCCAGAAACCACCTCTGTGAGGTTTCTGGAGGGTGGCATACCAGGGTCCTTAATTGTCGCCATGTCCCTATTATCACCTCTGTGTGGTTTCAGGGAGTAGCACAATTGTCGTACTCATTGCGTTCGTATGCCCGATGGAAAGCCCTGAATCAACACTTTCAAACAAGCCCTATATCGCGCATTTTGGTGGGGTATTGGGGGCACAGTGGCTTCATCTTTCCTATGGCCCTGTTTCCCACCTTTTCCCCCATATCTCCATGAGTTCGTTTCCAATCGTCTTCATAATAGGCTTGACATGGAGCTGTGAATCACAGCTTTCCATTGGTCCCATTTGCGAGATGATTGGAGGTGAACTACATGCTCAGGAGTGAGATGAGTGGTGATCTCCTCATCACCTCTGTACTCCTCCTGCCTCTTCGTTGCCAAATCCCCACCAAAACATACAATATTGTGCTTGATCGAAAGCTGTGATTTAGGGCTTTCCAATGGTACCATTGGCGAGCTGATCCGTGGCAAATTGCACCTTCAGGACCTCCCAACGCACTTTGAAGCTGATATTTCATTCCTACCCTCACTTCGTCATGTAATCTACATGCCTCTCCTCATATATGGGCTTGGAAGAAAGGCCTTTATCGTGGCATTCCAATGCCAGTACATTCAGGACAATCTGATAACAACTCAAGGCGCAGGAGCATTTCTAGTGTTGGGGCTTTAAGGCATTCATCTGCCTTGTCATTCACACACTGTTTGATGGAAGCAGTGTACTATGGGGGGCTACTGGGCTTGATAGAAATCCCTCAGTTTGGGATCTCTTCCAATATTATCTTCAGGGGGATTGGATGGGTTTGAGGACTTCAGGTGTTGCTCAAGTGTTTTGCTCCTCCCCCCTTCTTCTCCTCAACTCTTTCTGAAGATGCAGTTGAACAGTACCAAATGGTTATGATATGTTGTGTATATAGTACTGTTATATTCTAAAAACTGTTTGATTATATCTAAAACTTCCTAAGTTTAAGTTTGATTCCTTAAAGGCGGACTTGAAGCCATCTATAATGGCCCCTAATTAAAGTGTTCCAAGGGCTTGAGCTCTAAGTCATCATTTTGGCCAATGTTTGGCCAATTTTCAGCCAGAAGCTTGAGTGAGAGATTTCAAAGGGAAAGACCTAAATGACCAAATTCAGCTGAAATAGTGATGGGACCATGTTAGGTCCATTATCTGCCCCAGAAGTGGTACCTAATTGGGTAGGCTTAGATGACTGACCAAGGTGGTAGGACCACACCCACCGAAGTGGGTGTGGTCCTTGGTTTGTACCGCGGTCATGCAGTTCGTACTCGGTATGGGGCTTGGTCATCATGTTGGGGGTTTGAAGTCTTGCGGGTTTCATTTGGCGGGTCCGTTGCCATTTTCGTGTGTTTGCTTGGTGGGGTCATGGGTTCAGACAACCTAAAATAACGTATAATATGTTAGTAAAAGGAAAAAAGAAAAGCCATGCAAAAGGAGCAGCATATGCTGCTCCTTTTGCATGGTTATATGCTCACCTTAAAATTACCACACACCCGCTTCGGCGGGTGTATGGTTCGTCTCTTCATGTGGCACATTGTTGTTCGGGGGTCCCCTTTGTGGGTGTGTTATCGTTGTGGGGGGACTTGCTTCATGGGTCTTCAGTCTTCATTTGTGACAATACTGTACCTAGAATAAAAAATCATTGGTTAAAAATAATTAAAAGCGATGCAAAAAGAGCAGCTTTTGCTGCTCTTTTGCATCATCAGGGGTACATATCAAGTATAGAACCACACACCCACTACTGTGGGTGTGTGGTTCGTCTCTTCATGTGGCACATTGTCATTCGCGGATCCTGTTTGTGGGCATGTTATCGTTCTGGGGGGTTGCTTTGTGGGTCTTCATTTGTGGCAATACCTATAATAAAATAATATTAGTTAACAAATGTAAAGCGATGCAAAAAGAGCAGCTTTCACTGCTCTTTTTGCATGGCTCCATCTATTGGGGGGGAGGAGACTCACCTTACAGTACCACACCCGCCACAGCGGGTGTGGTTCCTGAGCCCACTCATTGGGCGGCCTGTTGTTTGTTTTGGTTTTGACCTGGAATAATAAAGGCTACATTAGTATAAAAATTCATAGCAGTGCAAAAAGAGTAGCTTGCACTACTCTTTTGTGCTATTGTATCTACTGAGACAAAACGTACCTTATGACCACACACCTGCATCAGCGGGTGTGTGGTCATGGTTGTGCGCTGTTGCTGCTGCTGTTGCTGCTGTTGCTGCTGCTGCTGCTGCTGCTGCTGCTGCTGCTGCTGCTGTTGCTGTTGTGTTGTGGTCGTGCAGTCGCATTTATGTTCCTGGGTGTGGCTGCATAGTTGCGAATTCAATGCCGGCAATTGCTGATACTCAAGAAGTGCCCAAGCGCTGGCGCTGCAAGCACAACACACAATAGTACCAAGCATGTATATTTAAAATAAATACTATATAATAAATATTTGTCCAGGAACACCCGAAGAAGGCGATGATAATGAGTCAGAGCCCAATACAGCATGAGATGGCAAATTGCAGAGTGGATTGGGCCACTTCTACACATCGGAATGGGCCCAAATTTAAATATAGTAGTGTTATATATACACTCTACATGGGTGATTGATTATCTCGGATGATCCTTGCATTTTTCAATTTTTCACACCTTCAATTCCCTACATAGGGAATTGAAGGTGTGAAAAATTGAAAAATGTGAGGATCATCTGAGATAATCAATCACCCATGTAGAGTGTATATATAACACTACTATATTTAAATTTGGGCCAATTCTGATGTGTAGAAGTGGCCCAATCCACTCTGCAATTCACTGTCTCATGCTGTATTGGGCTCTGACTCATTATCATCGCCTTCTTCAGGTGTTCCTGGACAAATATTTATTATATAGTATTTATTTTAAATATACATGCTTGGTACTATTGTGTGCTGTGCTTGCAGTGCCAGCACTTGGGCGCTTCTTGAGTATCGGCAATTGCCGGTGTTGAATCTGCATCTTGCTTCCATCTCTGCAACCACAACAAGCAACCACCCAAAAAGGCAAGTGCATGACCACACACCTGCCTCTGTGGGTGTGTGGTCACAAGGTGAGTATTTTTTTTAGTAGATACAATGGCGCAAAAAGAGCAGTGAAAGCTGCTCTTTTTGCGCTGCTTTGGAATTTTTTTACTAATGCACCTTTATTTATTTTAGATTGAGGCCTCACAATGAGAGCCCAAACGGGAACCCGACACATGGGAACATGACATGGCAGCACAATGCATGGCAATGCGACATGGCAGCGCAATGTACAGCAATGCGACACGGCAGCACAGCATATGGCAACGCGACAGCAGCGCAATGCACAGCAACGCGACACGGCAGCATGACGCACGGCAACGCGACACAGCAACCCAATGATGCGATATACCGCACCGTGCCAAATGAGGACGTGACTGCATCAAATGATGCACCAGGAATCACACACCCGCCACAGCAGGTGTGTGGTTCCATATCAGGTGAGTTCCTCCCCCCCACTACCTACAGCCATGCAAAAAGAGCAGTGAAAGCTGCTCTTTTTGCATGTTCTTTAATTTTTAACTAATTTAAAAGTCATATTGTCTAGGTCTCGAGTCTCTTTGCAAACGAATACTGATGCAAAACCCCCCGCAACCCCACTTATCGACGCCTGAATGATGGGGCACAGAGAAGACCCATACGACCAGTTGTACGGATGACCTGGAGTACATGGTCCCAGTACCCCACACTCCCACAGTGGGTGTGGGGTACTACAAAGGTATGTCTCTTTTATTTTTTTTATTTCTTATTCTTGTGGCGCAAAAAGAGCAGCATAGGCTGCTCTTTTTGCACTGCATTGCTGTTCTACTAACATTTCATCATTTATTTCTCTAGATTCTGAACCAGAACCCCTGCGAGCCCCCAAGCAGAACCCGCCGAATGAGACATGGCAAACAATTACCGCAAACAAAGCCCTGCAAATGAAGACCGACCCCTTCAAGGGAGTGCCCAAATGGAACTGACCCTGACCGGGGCATATGGACCCCACCCGCTGTGGCAGGTGTGGTGGGTATATGCAGGTGCATGGCCTGCATGAACTATGCCCCCCCCTGTGGTGGCAAACCCCAGGGGGGGGGGATAATATGTATATAGCGTAATATGTATATAATAATAGTAGTAATAATAATAATAATAATAATAATAATAATAAATAGTAAACAAACAATAGTAAATAAATAAATAATCTAGCACAGCCATGGATTGGCTGATAGATGGCCAAAAAAACTGAATTGGAATGGCTTGATTTTGGCTGAAAGGTCTGGGGGACCTCTTAGGTACCATTGTCTGCCCTGAAAGTGGTACCTAAATTAGGTCCCCTATGTGACTGACCAGCCTGCTTCTGCAGCCTTCCATAAGGTGGCCTGGGCTTCGTCCATAGCCTTCCACATCCAAGTGATGAAGTCCAAGGCAGCTTCGATCATCCCAGCATGGACTGGTTCAATGCCAAGGCAGGGGTCCTGTCCAGAGTCAAGCCAGAATGGGGTCTGGTGTGTAGAGGAGTGCACACAGTTGTTATATGCGAATTCCACAATAGGGAGCCATTCCACCCAGTCATTCTGCCGGTGGTTAACAAAGATCCAGAGGTATTGCTCAATTTCCTGATTGATGCACTCCGTCTGTCCATCCATCTGGGGGTGGAATGCTGTTGAGAAATTTGCCTTAACGCTGTGGAGGATAAAAACCTCCAGTATCAGAAAATGCGGAATCACACCACTTCCAGCCATTGGACAATCACATGACCAATTACAAAATTAATTATGGCTATGCGCAGAAATCAAATTCATTCTATAACTCCGTCAGTTTTGATTGGAGAGGTATGCCCATATAACGCTTGGAAAGCTACGATTCACACCTTTCGAACGGTACCAAACACAAGTCGAATGGATCAAAACTGCACTCTCCAGACCAATTTTACTATCAAAATCCGGAATTTCCAGTAAAAAACGAATTTCTCCATCAGTTCGCATCCAATCCTCTCGGAACAACCGCATCTAGAAAGATATGAAAAATCCACATCCAACGGTACCTAGTGCGCGAAGAACAAATCAAATCTGAACTCTACAGAATGGTATTACTATCAGAATCAACACCCATCAGTAAAAAACAAATTTCTCTGTCAGTTTACACCGGATCTGCTCGGAATCACCGCGCCCAGAAAGCTGTTGAAAATCCGCATCTAATGCTACCAAGAGCGTCTATTACGGATGCAGACTGCTGTTTCTGCATCGAATCCCATCCCATGCACTTGTCCCCATTATCAACCAACAACAAAACACCTTAACCATTGGACTATGCCCAAATTAATCTCCAAAACCCGGAGATATCCTTTCATTTCGCCTCCAGAATGCTCCACATGGTCAGTGACCACATGCTCCAAGCATTCCACATGCTCAGCAAATTGGTGACATCACCCCCCCTCATGATTCCTTTTGTTCTCTTTATGAATGACATCACTATGACATCACACTCTATGGATTACTCAGCTATGACTGCATTATGACATCATAGTTTTATTACTCTTTTGTTCTGCTCCACTATGACCTCATAGTTTTATTAACTCTTTTGTTCTCACATATGACTCACCCATGAGGGAGTCATATTTCTTAAACACAGCCACCTTCAGAAAAGTATAAAAGCTGGTAGATTTCCTGTATCCCCCGATCATCTCCTCTCTGGAAATCATCACTGTCAACCACTGTCAACTTTTCTGCTTGCCTCTAAAGAACAGTCTATCTATAAGCCATCTGGAGCTAAGTCATCTTCAAGGTTGTTGAGACAAAGCCACTGGTAGCCCTCTACGCGAATCACTAAAGCCAAGGATAGTTGCAGGACCTAAGGTTAGAGTTGCTGGACATCCAAGGAAAAGTAAGCATAACGAAATACAAATCAGGTTTTGAAGAAAGAAGGAAGAAACGCACTAACAAGACTAACCAAGCACTGACCAGTCTGTAGCCCACAGATATCTGCATTTTGACCAGGAGAACGTAAACAAGAGTACACAAATATCAGTAAACAGACCAACACAACATGAACGATGTATAAGCCTTTCTACAAGCATCCCCCACATATAAGCCTTTCCATAAGCATCCCACACCACGTATAAGCCTTTCCATAAGCATCCCACATGACGTATAAGCCTTTCCACAAGCATCACCCACATATAAGCCTTTCTATAAGCATCCCACACGACGTATCATTGACTACAGCTAGTCCATATCCCTTCCTATTCTCCACTGAACACCATACACACCTTGAAGAGTGTGATCAACCATTGAAGCAAACCAACCCAATGAATAACAACAGAAATACAGTCTCCCATCTACACACTGGCTGAACCAGATTTTGATTTGACAGTCATTGGAGCTCCCAACCCTTCTTCTATAATGCCAAGGAGTGAGTTCAGTTCCTTCATGAACTTGGAAGTGAAGGTGGTGCCTCAGTTGCTGATGATGGTTTCTGGAAGGCCGTGATGTCTCCACACATTGTCTCAGAACAGATGGGTGACCCTGGCAGAATCAACTGTGGTGGTTGTGGGCATTGCATGGATTCATTTGGATAACTGATTGACAACAATCATCATGCTGTCAAATCCATGTGATTCTGGGAGTTCTGTGATCATGTCCACAGATATGACCTGCCATTGATGGTCCAGCACAGGGTTGGGGTGGAGTGTTCCAGATGGCTTGGAGGGGAAGGTTTTCATCTGGTTGCAAGTGTCACAGGCAGAGACATAGGTCGCAATGTATTGAGACATCCCTGGCCACCAGTAGTGGTGGGACACCAGCTTGTATGTCTTCCACTGTCCAGGGTGACCCATGGTCGGGGTATCATGGTGCTCATGCATGAGGTCATGACAGAGTTTGGGGTCCAATGGGATGTATACATGGCCTTGGTGGAGAACTGTGGAGCCATGGAGTTCCCAATCCTTGAGGTGTGCCTTTGGTCCATCCCCATTCAGCTCCTTAACGATCTGGACTACTTTATTGTTGATCTCTGTTGCCCTTTTAATCCATGCCATCAGACTCTGGCTGGGCCCTTCGACTGTAATGACCTCCAGGGAGTCAGTGGCTTGTGCCTGGAAGGCAGCTGGTTTCAGGAGGACCACATCAGAATTGTCAGAGTCCCCATGTGGATGGTCTGACTGGTGTGAGAGGGCATCAGGCTTCCCAGATTGTGTCCTGGAATGGTGTTGGAGGGTGAAGTTGAACTGAGAGAGGAATATGCTCCACCAGGTTTGCCTCTGGTTCAACTTCTGGGCAGACTGGAAGTACTGGAGGTTCTGGTGTTCCATCAAGATCTCGACTGGGTGAGGGGAACCTTTGAGGTAGTGTCTCCAAGCTTCTAAGGCCCAGATGATGGCTAAGAGCTCCTTGTCATAGATGTCATAGTTTCTCTCAGCCTCAGATAAGCTTTTTGACAAGAAACCCACTGGGTGCCACTTTCCATCATCTTGGAGCTGGGAGAGTACAGCTCCTGTAGCATACCCAGAGGCATCTGCTTCTACCTGGAAGTGTCCAGACTTGGAGGGAAACACCAGGATCAGTGTGGAGGTGATGAGGGCTTTCAGTTTGAGGAAGGTGTTACATTCTGCATCAGTCCACTGGAAGGGTGTGTCTTTCTGGGTGAGGTCGTTCAGGGGTCTGGCAACCTTGGAAAAATCCTGAATGAATCATCAGTAGAAGTTAATGAACCCTAAGAATGACTGTGTTTCTTTCAGGGTTTTGGGCTCCAGCCAGTCCGTTATGCCTCTGACTTTGACAGGGTCCATCTCCACATGGTCCAGCATGAATATCATCCCCAGGTATTTGATCTGATCCCAGAAGAACTCACACTTCTCCGGTTTCAGGAAGAGTTTGTTTTCCTGGAGGGTCTGTAGGATGCCTCGGACTCCTTGGACGTACTCTTCTCGAGTCTTGGCAAAGCACAAGATGTCGTCCAGGTACACAATGCATACTCCATTGTCGATCCATTCCCGGAGGACATTGTTGATCATGTTCTGGAATGTCCCAGGGGAGTTGCAGAGTCCGAAGAACATTACCAATGGTTCAAACAGTCCTCAGTTCATCTGGAATGCTGCTTTCCATTCGTCTCCTTCTGCCATCCAGATGTTCTGGAATCCCCACCAGAGGTCAAGTTTCCCGAACACTTTGGCTCCACGGAGTCGCTTGATGATGTCAGAAATCAGGGGTAAGGGGTATGTGTTCTTAACTGTGATGTCATTGAGTTTCTGGTAGTCCTGGACTAGGCAGAACCCTGCATCTTTTTTCTTCATGAAGAACACTGGAGTGGCCATTGGAGACTTTGACAGACGGATTTGACTGGAAGTGAGATTCTCCTTCAGGAAGTCGTCAAGTTCTTTCTGTTCACCTGGGGACAGTGGGAACAGTTTGGTGGGAGGAGGTAGCTGAGTTCCTTCTTGAAATTCAATGTGGTGGTCCCATGGCTTCTGTGTGGGGAGTTGGTCAAAGGAGTCTTTGGAGAACACATCTTGGAAGTCATGGAATTCCTCGGGTATGAGCTCCCTGAAGGTTTTGGCAGGTTCGTTTGCTTTCACCTTAGTGGCCTCTGCCAGCCTCTGAGAAGGGGTGGATGTTGCTCAGATGATTTCGGAGTGTTTGCTGTCATCAGGGATAGTGTTGCCAAAGACTCAGGCTTGAGCCCGCTTGAGTCCAAGCCAAGTCCATTTTGAGCCGAGTCAAGCCAAGTCATTTGCTTACTAAGCAAAAGACTCGACTTGACTTCCAGCAACTTGGCTTGAGCTTGAAGTCGACTCAAGCCAAGACTCAGTATTATGTATTTGATACAAAGAGAAGAATTAGATACTGCATAGGGACTGGGATAGTACAGAGAATTGAAGGTCTATATGACCTGGACACTGGTGGCAACCAATTCTAGGCCCCAGAAACCCACATCTACCAGTACGTACTTGCTGGTAGGTTTGTTTGTGATTTGACTTTTCTGAATTTTTTATGTGATTACCTGTTTGCAGTAGGAGCATGACCCCAACATGCTTCTGAGTGGCAAAAAAATATGGGCCTGCCTGATATTGGTGTTGGGAGAGTTCCATTCATACAATTAGTCAGCACACCTGTACTTTCTCGGGAAGTACCGATCAAGTCACTCGAAGGAGCAAAATTTTTTGATCATTTCTGACCAATGGTGGTTGATCTGGACAACAAGCATGATGCTTCAAGATATTCTGAACACCATGACTGGCTTGCTGAGGAAGACAACTTGATTTAGGCTGATTAGTAAAGGTTCATTACATACATAGGCGAGTTGTGGCTCAAGTCGACTTGAAGTCCAAGTCCAGTCCTAAATTTGGCTTGGCTTCAGCGATAAGCCAAGTCCTTCGGCAGTTGCACGGAGTCACCTGAAAGTCAGTCCAAGTCGAGCCAAGTCAAGTTGTGGCAACACTAATCAGGGAAGTAGGCTGCAAAAATAGCATCCCCTTTTTCCAAGGTCAGGGTCTCATCATTGTCGTTCAGTGGTGCGGGCTTGTTCCAGGGTGTCTCCATGGCTTTCTGACCACCTCTCTCTCATTGGCGTTCTGTATTCCATATTCTCCAGATCATTGCTCAGCAGTCAGATGGGCATTGGGTCAGTGTCAGCTTCCCTGTTGTCCAGTTGATCTCCAGGTTGTGGTGGTGGAGCCAGGTGTGCCCTATGATCAATTTGGTTTTACCCAGTCCAATCATGGAGAACACCACCCATTTGGAGTGGTCATCAATCCAGAGGATGACTTCTACTTCTTCATGGACAGACCCCATCTCATTGAGTGTTCCATTGATGTTGTAGACTGGAATGGGGGGGGCAAGTGGCTGTACATCTAGTCCATTCTCCTTTGCAAAGGCTGGGTCCATGAACATCCCAGTTGCTCTGGAGTCCAGTAGAGTGGTTCTGGCACAGATGGTTCCAGCCTGGGGTGATTGGATTTTCACCTTGACTTCTGTGGCTCATCTAGGATCTTTGGAGAGGAGGTGGATTGAGGGCAGAGGGCTATAAATGGGGTTGGTATAGGTGGATACATTTTCAGAATCATCACTCTCATCATCGGAGAAAAACATGTCATTTCTGATTCCATATGTACAGTTTTGGAGGGGGGTGAATCTGTTGGTCAAGCAAGATGCATCCTTCACTGCTGACTGTTGGGAAAACCCTGTGGAGTAGATCCTGAGGGTTCCGGTGTGTCCTTTGCAGGTGGGGACAGCTTCTGTAGTTCCTTGCGGATGATTACTCTGATGTCTTCCATTGCCCAGATGAATTGTCATGGCTTTTGTGGGTGCAGGCAATCATGAGAGATGTGTCCCAGCTCCTGGCAGTTGTAACACTGTCATGCCTCTTGCTTCCATGTGGAGTCTACATCCATGGGGGCAAACGAAGTTGATGAGGAATGTGTAGCCACAGGAAGCACTGGGGTTGGCCTGGGGGCAGGGGGGTCGTCCGGGGCTTCTCTGTGGGTGTTGGAGGGTTCCTTGGTGCATAGGGGTTTGTGCCTGCTGTGGCCTTTCGGAACCAGAGGTATAAGTTGTCCAGCTGGCATGCTGTGTCCTGCCATCCTCCAAGGGTCTCCGGTAGGTCGCTGAGGTGCATTTTCTCCAGCAATTGTTTGCTGAGTCCTTGTTGGTATGCATCGATAAGGGCCTCTTCTCCGAAGCTGGTTCGACCTGCCAAGGCATCGAAGTGTGCGGTGTACTCCTTGGCAGACATCTTTCCCTACTTCAGGTTCCAAAGTTGGGACTGAGCAGTGAACTCTCAATCTGGCTCCCCAAAGGCACTCTCAAAGGCAACCAGGAACTCCTCAAAGGTCTCATATGGGTTGTGAGTCTTGGGGTCCAGGAAGGAGGTGGAAAGGCTTTCTGCCCATGCTCCAGTGGTTCTGTCCTTCATCCAGGAGAGGGTGTATAGGATTTCATGCAGCTCTGTGGGGTAGACTCTGGGCTGGAGAGCAATATTTAGCCAGATGGAGCACAGGAAACCTTCCATCTTCTTCCAGTCTCCCAAGAACAGTTTGGGGTCTGCCCCCTTGGCCTCACAAGTGGATTGGGTAGGCAGGGGTTGCTGTTGGAGGGTCTGCTGAACTGCAGCAGACACAAAGCCTGCGATGTGTGTCCCTTGGTTCCACATGTCATCCAGTTCTTCTTGAAGGGCGGCATTCTGTTGTTGGAGTTGAGTGAGGAGGTGTTGGAGGTGGTCCTGTGGTGATGGCTACTGGAGCACCATCAGACATTTCAGAATGAGGAGTGGGTGGAAAATTGGCAGTGCTGAGCAATCCAGATGGTGGGCTCATGCAGGCTGGTCAGCCATATAGCCTTAGCTCAAAAGGAGTACCATTTTGATGTTTTGTCTGGGCCTGAGAGGCTTAAATTGGGGTTGATGTCAAATGATGATCAAAAACTGAATTTTGACCTTGTATTGATGGTTTTGACATCAAATTTGACATCAACCATTGTCAATGGCCTCAACTTCAAGGACTTGACAATATTTAGCTCAAGACAAGGGCTATACACATTAATGAATAATAATTCTAGTACATTAATCTTCACTATCTATGAGGGTGCTATCCATGAGTGCAATAAAACCAAGGTCCTCTACTTCACAATCCTCCTCTAGTTCTCCATCATCATCATCATCAGATGATACCACACTACTCAACCCATCATCCTTATGCCCCCTTGATGATATGCCTGAAACTCAACTGAGATGGTGATGTTCTAGAGGTATTGGAGGGTGGATATCATCCCAGCATGGGGTAGTTGACATAGAATTAATGAGAGAAAGATCTTTTCTCCAAGTCACCAACCAGTTGTACAGTTGATGCAGTCAAACAAGGGCAAAGAATGAGACATCATCATTTTGTGTGAAGTTGACCAGTCTCTCCACTGCAGTATACTCTTTAGAGAACCATGTCCAAAGATTACTGTGTTCCACCTTGCACCGTTCCAACTCCTCTTTACAGTTGATGATCTCCTGCACAGTACATATCCCTTGCTTGATCAAAGCATCTGCCAACCATGGAGGAAGGACACCATCAGGGAAGTCAGTGACATCACCCCTTGTATCTTCCCATATATCCTGATCAACATCCAGTCTGTACAACCCTTCCTTTGAAAGCATTGGTGGAATATAAGCATCCCTTGAGATACTTTTTGATCTCCTTCTATATTCAACCATTTCCACCAATGTCACATTGTACTTCTTCATAGTGCCTTCAATCCCAGAGGAGTGGTGCTTCACAGCCTTTTCTACATGTGCCTTCATCTTCTGGTCCAGTATGCAAGTGGAATGGGTGCGATCCAGAGTTGCAAGCTCAAATTTTCACTCCCTTAACTTTTGGAGGAGTTGTTCCCTAAGAACATGAAGGTTGAGCTGAAGAGTAATCCATTTATCCTTCTTCAGCTTTGACAACTTCTGGGCAGCAACCCAATCCTGGAGTTTCAGCTCCTCGACCTTCTTTTGTATGTTGTTTTCAAGGCGCACTACTGAGGCCTTGGTTGATTTAACCTTTTCCTGCCATTCCATAAGCACAGCTTCACTTGCACTGTCCTCTCCAACCATATCATTGCCCTCCTTTATTAAGTCTTGCAAGTTCTCCCACTGGGCATCTAATGTGGACTGTAGTGAAAGGATACGATCAATGGCATGGGCACCCTGGGTCTGGGACTGCTGGGATATTGGCTGACTGTGATAAAGCCGCTGCTCCTTGAATTGTTGGAGGAGATACTCGATAGACTGAAGACCAAGTTTCTCCTGGGCTTCATCCAAATGACGTTGGGCACGATCAGTGCGATCCCTCAGCCACTTTCCAAAACCCTCTCATTTCCCCTCATCAATGTGTTCCACTTGTAAGTCCAGAAGGAATAGTCAATGGTGATAGCCTGTCACCCGAAGCCCAGGGATAAGTTGCCTGTAACTCACTCCAAAACTGCTCACACCCTTCTCCATCTGAAAGACCCCAGATCTCATTCTTTCGAGGGTGGTACCATAGTTGACAGGTCCACTGGTGCCCATATGCATGGAAAATCGATACACCCCACTCCAAACGCCCTGACCACTCTGGCAGAAAGTCCCATTTCTTGAGCAATTGGTCTATTTGGCAGCCAATATCATATAAGGCACCAATTCTCCAATGATGGGGCAGATGCTTGATAAGGGCATCAAGAAGGGCAAACACATAAAATTGTTTCTCCCCAGCAGTCCACATGTTGGCCAGAAATATGGAATATCATGTCAGCAGAGCATGGCAAGGATGCCAGTGTCACTGAAGTATTGAGTCGATGCCTTTATTTGATCTCCATCGGCAGCAATGAAAGATTCACCACAGGCACGGTATGTAGAATTTGGCATGTTTAGATTCCTTTTGACTTTATCTCCTTCCTCTGCTTGCAGATCTTCTCTTTCCACCACCTCATGGGCTTTGCGCTTCTGTCCAGCTCTTGGTTCTCCTCTTCCAGGTCAGATACCTCAGACTTTTTGCTCCCATGCCTCTAAGGCCTCCTGTGACAGCTCAATCATCCTTGGTGATGTAATGTGTGGGTCCTGGGTTCCAGTCTCTCCTTGATACCCACACATGTCTGTCCAAGTCTCACTGTCTTTTCAGCTGGAAGTTCGCATCAATGCAGACAATGGAATCAACCATTAGGCCTCCAATCTCAGCATTGTTACTGCCAAAGCACAGTGGACACTGAGATTGTAGGTAAATGCTAGGACAATCACGAATGGTGACAGTGTTGACTGTACCCTGTGCATTTGAATAATAGTGCTTGTTGAACTGGGGTCTTCACATCAAGCTGGGATGCCAGACATTGATATTGGGGAGTGGGGAGAGACATGAGATTGCCCTCGCGAATGATCTACCAACTTCTCAACCTCTGCATCAATGAGCTTGACAAGCTGCTGATAGTGGGCCAGGGCATTTGCAAAATGGCGGTGAAATGAATCCCCCATAGCGAAACAATAACCACGGGTCTTCAAGTACTTGGTAAGAGTTGCTGCCCAGCCTCTTTCATTGGGAGCAATGTGACAGAAAAGCTCTGAGACAAATTCCAGCATATCAAGACTTACAGCCAATGTAGGCCAAACCAGGGCACATGGGAAGAAACCACATTGGACTAGCTGGACAGGGGCAGATCTGCATTCACAGACATCCAACATGACATCCTCAATCCATTCCATATGAACGCAGGTCACCTCCAACGTATGGTGCCTGCTGCTGCACTTGCAAATGAACCTGCCAGACTCATCCAATGAAGAAGAATGGTGCTGCTCCCTCCTGAAAACTTCATGTAAGGACAAATAAGAGATGGGAGTACGGTATTGTTCCACCAATGCGCCTGGGCATGTTTGTGACAGGCATGGCATGAGCATTTATCATCAATGACACTGGCAGTATTGGTCGAGAGAGGGGTAACATCGTACTGAACACTGAGCTGTTCTTGGCTGATGGAATCCTGAAGAGCTGTGTCGATGCCATCAATGCCTAGGACAGCATTTGGAAGTACATCACTTGAAATGGTTGGGTTTGCATCTGGATGGGCTTGTTTTTGAGAATTGGAGGCCTCCATCCTTGGTTGGATGAGCCTCGAAGGCACAAATGGTCCCAGCTTTCATGTGACCATGGGCAGACATGCAGGACTCCTTCTTTTTAACAGTCCTTATGGCACTGCGAATCATTTTGGAAACACTACAAGGGAGGGTTAGCTATTGAGAAGATATTACAGCAGAACACTGAACACTTCAACTTACATTAAGAATTGATGCAAGGTATCAAAATAAAAGGGCTGGTTCACCAAATTTGTCGATGAGTAGGGATTGTATGGGCACAGTATTTGAGGGAGATGGCAAGTGAGCACTTAGAGAAACCACAGTGATTCACTCAACCAAGGGAGTAAGCAGACTTGAGGACGTTGGAGAAACGGACACTGCGACAATGTGACAATGCAGCATTCAACCAAAGATGCGCAGTTGAGGAATTTGGGGGTGGACACCACAGACTGGTCACAGTGATTCACTCTGCAAAAGAAAGGAGGTTAGCTATTGAGAAGATATTACAGTGGAACACTGAACACTTCAACTTACATTGAGAATTGATGCGAGGTATCAAAATAAAAGGGCTGGTTCACCAAATTTGTCAATGAGCAAGGATTGTATGTGTGAAGTATTTGAAGGAGATGACAAGTGAGCACTTAGAGAAACCACAGTGATTCACTCAACCAAGGGAGTGAGTGGACTTGAGGACATTGGAGAAATGGACACCACAACAATGCGACAATGCAGCATTCAACCAAAGATGCATAGTTGAGGAATTTGGGAGTGGACACCACAGACTGGCCACAGTGATTCACTCTGCAAAAGAGAGTAGGACAGAGCTTGAGGACACTAGAACAATGAGCACTATCACAATGCAACAATGTGACATGTTACAAGCCAGTTACATGCTTGAAGAGTCAGGAAATGTGTACCACAGCTAGCTGCAGTGACCCACTTCACCAAGCACCAAGGATGATGATGCTTTGAAGGTACTGAAAAATGAGTACTATCACAATGTGATTGTATGGCGTTTTATCAGATGTCAGACTTCTGTAGCCCAACGACTTGGGAAATCATTGAGCTCAAGGGGAGAGGGGAATAGGGTGCTAGTTTAGCTTACCTTGGTGGTGGCAAGACGTGAGACAGAATGAAGAAAAAATACGGTAACAAGAGCCAGGAAATGAGTGCCACAGCAAACTGCAGCAGCCTGCTTCACCAAGCACTGAGGACAACAATGTCTTGAAGGTACTAAAAAACGAGTACTATCACAATGTGATGGTACAGTGTTTTATCAGACGTTGGGATGATGTCTTGAAGATACTGAAAAACAATTAGTATCACAATGTGACAGTACCACATTTTATCAGATGACTGCCTTCTGCATGATGGAAACCATTGAGCTCAGGGAGGATGGGATCTAGTGCACTGTTCAGCTTACCTTAATGGTGGCAAGACATGAGATAGAAGAAAAAAGGTGGCAACATCTGCCACCTCGTCTTGCCATTGAAGATGTATTTATTATACAAGATTATACAGACATGTACAAATATGAGCGTAGTTCACCATGAAACCAATCAAGTGAACAGCATGATGATTACTATGTGTTATATGAGGGAAAGATGGTAGTGATGAGTGAGGAAGATGAGACGAAGACAAGATGAAGACGAAGATGAAGAGGGTGGGGACAAAGAGGGGGTGAGGACAAAGATGAGATGAAGACGAAGACGAAGATGAAGATGAAGATGAAGATGAAGAGGAAACGATGATGAGGCGAGGAGGCTATGGTGATGATGATGACAGGAAGGAATGCAATTTATCTCTCATAATAGGGCTCCCAGAATCTAGAATCAAGATAGTGTTTGCAACCATTGGAGTTGTCGCCAAACCAATTATAGAGGATAGGTTCACTCGAAGAACCTGCTGATACAATAGGTTTGCTCGAAGAACCTGCCAATGAATCGATGCGAGGACACTTGGGAGAATGTTCGTTCCCTGAACACTCCATGGCACTCATCGTTGAGGTTGTGGGAATGGTTTCAGATGGTGCAGAGATTGCTGGCCAGTGAAAGAAGTGCCTTGGAAACTGGGTAGGAACGACTGTACTGGCCATCACCTTGGGACATGGATTGGCATCCCAGTCCACTGCGATTCTCTCAATGAGCTCCCAATCCTTCTTGGAGGGCCGAAAACCCTTCCACCACTGGGGCACAAGACCTGCTGACAAATATGTGCATTTGTCGAACATTGTAAAGCCTACCCAAGGCATTAATTGATCAGGGAAACTTTGGAACCCTATAAGAGGTTGAATCAATCATTGAACAATATACATATAGTGATAAACACATGTACCAGCCAACTCGAGGGCAACTTCATTGCGAAACTGCCACCTTTACCAGTGTTGTACAAATACCCTTCTTGTCGTGGTTCTCATGATTGCCCACAAGAGTCTTCGAAATGTGCTCACTGTCTTTGTCAGGAACGCGGAATGCAAGGCTCATGGTGTTATAATCCGATGTGCAATGAAGTGTGATGACACGGAGCCCGACAACACTACACCACATGATAAACTGACCTAGGCCTCTTGAAATCATGGTTTTTAGATCATCCACACCCAAAAGGATGTTGTTGATGAAGGTGTCGCTTTCGGGATGGTTGGGGATCTTCATGATAAGAAAGTAGTCATGCAAGTCCTGGGACGGGGTGACCTCAAAGAGCTTTCGTTTTGGCGCCATGAATGAGAGATGCAACAATGGTGGTTAGAACCTCTAGAGAAAGTGACACTGTCCAATGTGAGTTCATTTGAGCTTGTTGTGAAGTCCAAGAGTGAGCTGAAGCTCACACTCAACCTTCAACACAAAGCCTCGATAATTTTGAGGAACCAGGAATACAGGTAGCAGAGCAAGCTCATGCACCTGTAGTCACCGTATCTTGAGGAGCCTGGAAACCTCTACACAAAATGAAAGTTTGCAGCAAAGTTCCTCAAGTCAGATTTGGTGCTGGCACTTTTGGAAAATTGCGAAACAAAATACTATTCCTTACTGGGTTATTGCTGCAAAGTGAATAATTGGAGAATTATCTCATCTTCCTCTGCTCTGATGGGGCTGAAACTTGGTAGGTACATAGAAAATAACTATATCCTACATATTTGAAAAATTATGAAGGATTCTATCCAAAAATGAGGGAGAAATGGAGGATCCACGTCGAGGTCCCATTTTGCTTCGGCAAATTCCTTCACCTAGTTATATTGTACTTGTGTCAAGCAGATCTATTGCTGTGGCTTCATGGCTGGTCTATGCTCTGCCACAAGTGGGGGTCCTGAGTATGTGGCCAGTCTAATTTCGTTCACACATCATAAAACCATTCCTCATGTGACAGCAGATGTCAACAAGAATTGATGGCACTGTGAGGGAAACAGCAATAACCCAGTGGCGGCAATGGACCCAGTAAGGAATAGTATGTGAAAAGGTCATATTAAAAGATGGCACCTCTAGCTGTTCTTCAGCCCTATCAGAGCAGAGGAATGTGATTAAACACTTTTAAATTATGGAAAGGGGTAATTCAGTAGTCTCATCGGACCAGTTGCTGGACACCTAGAAGTCAGACACTTGGCCATAACTTCTTTAATTCTTGGCATTTTTGTGTAAAATCGGGGCCAGCAGCATTGTCTCAATTAGATGCATTGGTCAGTCAATGATGAAGAAAATTCGTGAAGAAATGGCTGTAAAATCCTTCCAAGAAGGCAATATTAATATTTGAATTGCTCAATTTCTAGGCTCCTTGCATCACATAGTCATTCCTCAATTGATAGTTGATCCTCTGAGCACTCTAAGTAATCTACTTGCTTCTTGTGGCCATAGAATTCCCAATATGGGAAGTTGGGATTTCTTGGTACATATTCTGGAGATTGGGCAAGGCCTTGTCACCCAGTTGATGTGGATTCCTCACAATTCTTCAGAATCCTCACCAATCATGTAAATATTTTGGAATATCAGAGCCATGATTCCAACCTACCAGTACATGAAAAGTGCAGTCTGGAGTATGGCTGGTGCTACAGTTCAATTAAGCGAAAGTGTCCATCCATAAATTTTTTTTCAATCAGTCTAACCAAATGAATAGTATGACAATGAATCACAGTGTTTCTAAGATCTGTTTAAGATGGTCCTTCATGTCTTCAAGTTTTGTTTCGGCCTCATTCTTCCACCGCAGAGCCACCTGAAGTTCCTTGTCCTTTTCCGCCAATCGTCTTTCAAGTACCACAATGTAATCCTCAAGTTCTTGACATCCCAGGCGGCGACTCTGTGTGGGAGTTGATACTGAGACTGTGTCCTGCCTAGATAATCCCGATCCCGCAGATAGATGCTGAGCAGAGGATTGTTGTAGGGTGGGTGTGTGTGGATGAATGACAGGGGATTCCTGGTTTTGAGGAGGTGGGGTCCTTGGAATGAAGAGGTGAAGATCCTCATCTGACCATCCTGGTTGACATGAATGTAAATACGACTAGATGTAAAAACAATGGATTCTTTACTCCAAAATTTGCATGATCGTTTAGGTGCTCCACAAAAATAAAACCCCTTGCCCTGTGATTGCTCTTGAGTTGAGTAGCGATGAAGAGCTAATAGTAAAATTAGTACTTTGGAAGACAAAGTACAACAGTGATAACAGGTGCACCCAAAAGACTTATGGGTATACAGCCAATCCACGCAATGGCAGACTAGTCTGCCTTCAATGTAGCATAATTTGTCGGATCTCCACATTGATGGCATAGTGTTCCTCATTCACGGAATCAAATCTGGTGAAAAAGAAATGAAGGCTTCCACCAATGTGACGATTGTGGGCCTTGTCAAAAGCATGGCCAGTGGTCTTGCTGCCTCCAATGCAGACATGTCCCATGCAATGACTGCCAATCCTATTGATGCAAGTAGGAGTGGCAGTCTTGCTGCCTCAAGTTCAACATCGGAGATGCTGGCAATGACTTCTCACTCTGTCACTAGCAGAGAGGGAAATCTTGCCTCGTCAAGCTCTGCAAATGGCATCTTGGTGTCCGACTCCACTGCTCACGCTGGTGGAGAGGGATGTCTGCCTATGGAAGATAAGATACCTTTGACTTGGGATGAAAAAGGAGAGGTCATCCAGTACCCTGTTGGTTGTCACAACGCAGTTGTGCCATTCTCTCATTGTGTAGTCTGGGGTCTTTCACATGATGCTGTGGCTCAGAAGTTCAGTGAGTTTTATCTCTGATTATTAAAATATCAAGTATCGATCCCAATGTCTCATATGTGCATTTTGTAGAAGCACTGTCAAAGGCGACCCGTATCTACAATATATCAGAATGGTCACTGGTGTACACCAATTCGCTGCAGCATTTTCAGTTTTCGGGACATTGGCATGGTGCCCAAGACATTTACAATGAGGCAGGCGATGCTCCTCAGCCTAGTACCCAACCCGGCCCCCTCATTTCTCCCACCGACTTCACAACCATCCCCCATACGTTCAACAAATCGGCCCCATGGTATGCATATATCCCACATTCCCACTTCGATCTGCCTATGTCAGTTGTCTATAGCATTGTTGGCCGTTGATCTTACCTGGAGCTGAACTACATTTCCCAATGCCAGAAATTCTTCGAAAGATTGGAGACAGTTTACAAGGGATGGAAGAGTATTGCCACTGATTGGCTAAATGGTGCCAGTCTCCCCAGAACCCCTGTGAAGCCTGATTGGATGAATGATCAATCTATGCAAAATGCCTTCACATCCATTGTTGATCAACCCCAGTCTCAATCACATGTCACATCACTCCTCTTCTTTGCATATGAGTGCAACAGTTATGCTTCTTACCTCATGCATTGCTATATCAATCGCCTTCTTGCACTATGCAAGGTTCCACATCCTACATTTGGTGTTGACGACTGAGTTGTTGGTGCTGTCTTCAAGGATCCTCTTGGCTCTGAGGAGGTAAAATGGCGTGATGAGCTTGTAGGAAGGGGCATTCCAGTTTGGGTAGTGCGGGAATTACAGACTCATCAGGATATGTTCCCTGACCAACATGGCCCAGAAGATATTGCTTTGGCTCAGACACGTGTGGATCAAGCCAAAAGGTCGGCTAAGTCATTGATCCACCACCATATTCATCTCCAAGCCCCAGTCACTCATGTGGAGCATCCAGTCCCATGGTGGATGCTCCCTCAAGCTTATTATGAGGGGGATAGGGATGAACCATTCATCCAGTCCATTTGGGATTTGTTTCTCTTTTCAGGATCTATGGGGACCCCTTACCTTGTGAAAGTTTGGCTGGATGACCTTCGTACAGTCTTCAGTCCTGGGGTCTTCCCCAAGCCTTCTGCTCCTGTCATTTCTCCACCTTCTGCCCCTCTGGCCCCTGAGATCATGATGGGTGATCCATCTCAGTTGAATTTGCCTTCTGCCACTCTGGCACCAGAGATCAACATGGATGATCCATATCATTGGAATTCAGATGAAGAAGATGAGGATGACTATGATGATGGGTATGGTGGAGCCAGGGCCAGACGAAGGATAACGGCTCAAATTGTGGCTGCCCCCGCAAATGCATTGTTTCAGGAGGCTTTTGAAACTGACCACAACTTTCAGGAGTGTGTCAAAAAGAGGAAGAAAGAGGAAGTGGCGATTGTGAAGCAGCATGCAGCAGCCCAGGCACTTATGGATGCTGCATATGGTGGGGACATTGAGGCACAACTCTCACTGCAGAAAGCGCTGAGAGATGCTAAAGGAAAAAAAGATCCACACAATGCTCGAGGGAAACCAGCAAAAAATCCTTTTGATATTTATCTTCTCAACCATTACAATTGTGCCTGAATTAAGCCTCCTTGCCCTCACCATCCTGTTGCTTCAAAGTCTGCCCCTACCCCTGCCCCTGTCTCTATTGAGCCATCAACTTCTGCCTCTGCTGTTCCCTCTGCCTCTGCTGTTCCCTCTGCCACTTCCCCCATGCCCTCTACTCCCACTGAAATCCCTCCCTCCATCAAGAGCCCCATCATGGCCCCCACTTCTCTGCCCCCTACTCCTGCTGAAATCTCCCCCTCCACCAACACCAAGAGCCCTGTCATGGGCCCCACTTCCCCTCTGCTCCCTACTCCCACTGCAATCCCACCCTCCACCAAGAGCCCCACCTCTGCCACACCCCCTGCACATGAACTGCAGTCTCGAGCCTCTTCTGAGATCTCAGATGTCATGAGCCTTGTGCTAGATGAACAGGAGGCCTTTCCTCTGAGGCCTTCACCCATACCTCGAACCTTGGCTACTTCAGCAGTTCAATATAGTGCTCTGAACTTGCCCAGTAAGTCAAAAGAGATTGAAGGCTCTGGTGCTCTTGCGAAGTGGACTAAATACCACCCCTCCGATCATGAACATGAATGGGATGAGTGGGAATGCCATGAATGGGAACAATGTGACTGTGATGAATGAGAACACCATGACTGTGAATGACATGATTGGGATGAGCAAGAATGGCAAGACCAGGAACGATGTGATTGGGATGAGCGAGATCGACATGAGTGAGAGCATGAGCGGCGACAGATGAGGGAGTATGGCTGTGACCAGGTGGCATGAAGACCAGAGCTGGAGCCTCCTGCTCATCATTCTCATTCTCATGGGCAAGGCCAGATGTGTATGTCATATGATGACTTGATGCGATTTGGAGTCACTGGGTCTAGTCAGTATCCAGCAGGGGCCTATGCTACAGCAATGCCCCAACCTCCAACTGGACCATGGTCTTCATGCCCTGCAGGCCCTCCTGCATCAGCCTATGGTCAACAGTCTCCTACAGAACCATGTTCAGGTCATCTGACTATTGCCTCTTCTGCTCCTCCCATCCCTCCAGCCCCTCCTCTCATTGCATCAGTTATTGCACCTTGTCTCAATGCTGTTCCTCTTAAGTCCTGGCATTGCATTGACATCAGTCCAATTAGTGAATTTGACCAGGATGTAGAGTGGGTACTCCAGCTTCGTCAATGGGAGGTTCTTGCTGCTCACAAGAGCAAGCCCACTCAGCACAAGGGTGCTCCCTATCACATCTTCCTGATGTTCAAGGCAGAGGGCAGGCACAATGCCTGTCAGGAGTACCTCAGGAATGAGCAGAGCCAATATTCGCTGACAGGTGTGGAGGATTACATCTGGGAGAAACCACTTCAAAATTTTGTTGGTGTTGTGGACATCTTTTACATCAATCATGTGTATGCCCATGCCTCCTCAGAGGAAGAAGTCTCTCAACTCCTTGCCATTGGCCCCCCCACTTTGAACAGAGAAAGTTCACTAGGTCAGATCATACTGGACTATGAATGGTATCCCCCTATTCCTGTCGATAAAAATGCCCTGGTCCCTTGGAAGATGGATGTTGCTGATATTTCGGCATCCTGGTATAGTGCTCATCTTGCCGCAGCACCTGGTGGTTCTGTGACCTGTTGGATGCATTGTCTGGAGATGATGATTCTGGCTCACACCGATGGAATGGCTATTGGCAACCTGGTGAAGTCGCACTTCCAGGAGCCAATCTGGCGGACTACCAGCAGCACGATGGTGGCTGACCTTCATCGGATCGCCAAGTGGACACAGGCAGACATTCGCAAGGAGGGGTCGCAACTCAAGACCCAAGACGCAAGTGAGGAGATGTTTGGGCAAATGAAAGGAATGCAATTTGGAGAGTGATACTAGACTTGACCTTGGAGCAGCCATGGTATCCTAGCTAAAGCATAGTGTTCTCCATTGGTACTTGCTTTCCCTCCTACTCATTCTCACAGTGTTACTTATTGTTATCGTGATTCTTATCAGCTTTGTCCCCATCATCCATGTCAGTTCCAATCTTGTGGTCCACACACTTGCCATCTGTGACCTCGTGGTGCATCCTTGTCATCCCCATCCCTTTCATCTTTGTCTTTGTCATCTCATTTCTCACTGTACTCTCTGCCATCATTCCTCCTTATATTCGCTCTCTGTTTTGTATTTTTTTTTGTATTCTCATGAATGTAATGCATTTATGATATGATATTTGTTGACTCTAAACTTGGGGTGTTGAATGTCAAACTCCGAACGTCAAACTTTGAACTTTAACTCCAGGTTTTGAGGAGGCAACGTGCTCTGTTGCATTGAATCTTCATGCCCATGCTTACCAACTGCTGCCTGATGATGACTGCACTTAGCACTCACACCATGTTCACTTCTGTTTTTTTTCAAGCAACAAGAACATGAGTTGACAGTCCAGGGAACTCACTCTGTTGCATTCCCTACCCTCACTCTACTTGCTTAAGAATGACCAGTAAGAGAACTCGAGGATCTGGGCTCAATGATCCAAAATCTTATGATGTTCAATGCCTAGGTGCGTTCTTGGCTCTGGCACATCAACACAACAAGAGTTGACTGTCTGGGACACAGTTTCTTGTGTCTCCACTTTTTCTCTATCTCAAGTAACAAGATCACAAGTTGGGTGTCCAAGGAACTCGCTCTGTTGCATTCCCTGCATTCACTCCACTCGCTTAACCATGACAAGTGAGCACACTTACAAGAAATCCAGGTCCAATGACAATGTTCAACATTCAACGCCTATTTGAGTCCACATCATGCCCATTTATGTTCTTCACACCAACTGGTATCGTATTGGACTCCGATGATGGTATCTCCCATGGCCGTCCCTATCTACAAGGGTTTTGCAACTTGGTGACATTGGATGGCCTTTTCTCAGTTGCGCCGATGGATTGTGGTTCTGCAGGGACAACGGGATGCATCAAAGTAGAAGAGGCCTTTTTGGATGTTGATGCGAAGAAAGGTTGTGACAGCATTGGCCAGTATCTTATGTTGCTACCCACACCTTCTCATTTATGAGCTTCGCACCGACCAGTATCGAATTGGACTCTGATGATGGTGTTGCCCACAGCCATCCCAATCTATGAGGGTTTCACAGCTTGGTGATGTTGGATGGCCTTTTTCTTGGTCATGCCAATGGACTGCAGTTCTGCAAGGATGGTAGGATGCATCGAAGTAGAAGAGGCCTTTTTGGACATTGATGTGAAGAAAGGTTGCAACAGCATTGGCCAGTATCTTATGTTGCTACCCACACCTTCCCATTTATGAGCTTCGCACTGACCAGTATTGAATTGGACTCCAATGATGGTGTTGCCCACGGCCATCCCAATCTACGAGGGTTTCGCAGCTTGGTGATGTTGGATGGCCTTTTTCTCAGTCACACCAATGGACTGCAGTTCTGCAAGGACAGTAGGACGCATTGAAGTAGAAGAGGCCTTTTTGGATGTCAATGCGAAGAAAGGTTGCGACAGCATTGGCCAGTATCTTACATTGCTACCCACACCTTCCCATTTACGAGCTTCACACTGAATGGTATCAAATCAGACTCCGACAATGGTGTTGCCCATGGCTGTCCCAATATATGAGGGTTTCACAGCTTGGTGATGTTGGATGGCCTTTTTCTCAGTCGTGCTGATGGACTGCAGTTCTGCAAGGACAGTAGGATGCATCAAAGTAGAAGAGGCCTTTTTGGACATTGACACAAAGAAAGGTTGTGACAGCATCAGCCAGTATCTTACACTACACCTTCCCTATTTACGAACTTGGCCTCAACTGGTATCATATTGGGGTCCAATGACTCACCCCCTCTATTTATGAACTTCACCCCAGTGGGGATCATGCTAGACTCTGATGATGATGCCCTGCACCTTCCCTATTTATGAACTTTGCCTCAACTGGAGAGTTAATTGTCTGGGGCACAGTTTCTTGTGTCTCCGTGCTTTTACTCTGTCTCAAGTAACAAGAACAGGAGTTGGGCATCCAGGGAACTCGCTTTGTTGGGTTCCCTACACTCACTCCACTTGCTTAAGAGTGGCCTGTGAGAACACTTATGAGACCCAGAAGACCCAGTTCTAACGACAATTTTGATGCCTATTTGAGCCCACAGAGTGTGGAGATTTTGCACTGATTGGTGTCGTGCTGAACTCCAATGACAGAGTCACCCACGCTATCCCTATTTACAAACTTTACACCAATGGATATTGATCTGGACTCATGCCCACACCGTCCTTATGTACAACGGCTTTGCATGCACTAGTGCCATTCTGACTCTGCTGATGGTGTCACCCTCACCCTCACTATCTCTATCTATGAAGGTATTCCACAGCTCAATATATGTTTTGGCTCTGCCAGTGGAACAATGACCTTCAAGTGAAGAGGAGAGTGTCGAGCTGGGACTTGAAATGTGTAATCTAGAAGGGCAACTTTTTCCCTCATTCTCACTATCTCACAAGCACCCTTTCCTCTGCATGGCTACTTACCTGTGATGTGAAAAATAATTGTAACAGCTCAACTGTTTGTTATGTATCCGTCTTTTACTTCAACATATGCCTAATAGAATTACTTGTTTAGACTGATGTGTTGATGTTGAGTCATTTTTGCTTCCATAGTCGCAGTTTCCCTCACTGAACCGCAACCACACCACGACCAGCTGGCTTTGAGACAGCAAATGCATGCTGTTGCGTTTGTTTTTCATACCTGCTTTGGAGAGGCCTTTCAGTTGGCCTGGATTGCATTCTCAAATCTGCTTTCTTAATAAGCAGGGAGTTGATCACCTAGGAACACGCTCCAGTGTGTTCTTGGCTTTTACTCCATTACAAGTACAAGGAACAAAACAAGAGTTGATTGTCTGGGGTGCACTTCTGTGTTGCTCACTTTCACTCTATCTCAAGCACCAGGACTACGAGTTGATTGTCCAGAACATACTTTTTGTGTTCTTGCTTTCACTCCCCCTCAAGTAATAAGAACACGGGTTGATTGTTCAGGGAACTCACTTAGTCGACCTCCCTACCCTCACTCTGTTCTCCTAAGCATGGGAAACTCGAAAACTTACAAGAAACCTAGAGGCCCTGGGTCCAATAAATCTCAACACATAGCCGACTTGTCAGAGCAGCTGCCCCTTCCACCCCATGTTAACCATGCCG
Source organism: Hydnum rufescens UP504 (assembly GCA_014904985.1). Taxonomy (NCBI): domain Eukaryota; kingdom Fungi; phylum Basidiomycota; class Agaricomycetes; order Cantharellales; family Hydnaceae; genus Hydnum; species Hydnum rufescens. The sequence continues at coordinate 49,140 of MU129226.1, forward strand.
TTGTCGAGCTAGAACTAAGGTCTCACCCTCGCCAAGCTGCCTTCAAGGAGCGTACTGGCCCCCCTTGTGATGCAAAGCATCTAGATGAAGTTACACAACAAGGCATGAAAAGCCAAGCTTCTCGTCATCCTTCACCTCTGGTCCCTATTCCACTATCATCTCGTGCTTCCAGTCCCCCACCACCCATGTTTTCTTGCACTCTCACACAAACTAAATTGCCCTCCCCAATTGTTGCAACATCTTCATCCCTGGCTCATTTTCCCATGGTCAATGACGGAGCTCTGGAGGATGAAATAAATGCCCCTGAGCATCCATTGTTTTTGTCGGACGATGGGTATGAGTCCAACAGCGATGATCCTGTGGCAGATCAAGACTATGCAGATGATCTTGTTGATGCATCTGCAGCAGATCAAGAGGACGTCAATAATCTCATTAATGGTGATAATGATGACAATGACAATGATCTGGATGAGGAGGTTGTGTCCTCCATGATGACAGGGGGTCACTTCACCCAGGAACAAGTGCTAGAGGTCAAGGGTCTCACCAATGACCTGATGGCGGGTCTTAGGCATTGTGCGAAGGCCTGGGAACATCCTCTTGATGCCGTGATGTGGATTGCAAATTTGGTCATTGCCACTAAGGAGCGGCAGGCTGGTGGCAATGCATGGAATGCATACCAGAATGCATTTCCTGAAGATCCTGAGAAGGCAACTCATAAGTAATACATTATCTCTCTTCACTCCAGATGTCTTTCTAACATTCATGGCCTTTCCAGGACCACATCATGAATATGTGGCAGAGGTGATCAAGCCGACATATCTTGCCCTCATTTCCAAACATGGGGGGTCCCAATCTGAGGCATGGAAACAAAAGGCAAAGGAGCTG